>OOIL02002240.1:1089300-1171316 GCA_900332095.2 Cuscuta campestris
CATCAGTTCGTTTGGGGTACTTATGGTGCTCCATTTGTAAAAACGACAGATCCTACCCCCCCTAACCCTCCCCCTAAACCCCCCAGCCTAGCCCCACCCTTTCCCCCCCCCACCCCAGCCCTCCTCCCGCCCCCTCCCTACCCTGGCAGTTCCAGGGGTAGGGAGGGGGGGAGGAGGGGGGACTGGGGTGGGGGGGGGGGGGTAAGGGTGGGGCTGGGGTGGGGGTTTAGGGGGAGGGTTAGGGGGGGTAGGAACCGTCGTTTTTACAAACGGAGCACCATAGATACCCCAAACGAACCGGTGTAAGAAAATGACACCAGTAGCACTGGTGTCATTTTAGACTTACCGTAATTTTATATTGATACAAAATATAAATATAAACTTTTGGGTATATTTTAGAACACTAAAAATATTCTTCAAATCCCGGAGCTTTAACTGGAATTTCAAAATTTCACTTTATGTCATTTCAACTTTAACTTACATAACAGATTTACTGGAAATGGATCTAGAAGACTTCAAACCTTTATTTTTTATATTTTGAATAGATATCTTCTAAAATTAAATTAACAATATTTCATTAATTAATTGAATTTAAAACGACAACAGTTTATTAAATAAAAATTTACATTCAATAAAAAAATTATATTAATAAAATAAGATTTGAATAATAACAATTAATCACTAATTTAAACGACTAATATAATTTCTTTGCATTATATTACAAAGAAATTATTGATTATTCGAGCGACTAAAAATATCTCCAATCAAATCCTCCGTTAGTGCTTTTTTCATCTCTCTACTTCAAATTTTTTGCGGTTTCTTCGTTTTTTTCTTCATCAATTTATTCGTATGTAGGCATCTCCTTGTCCGGGTTGTAATGACAAATTGTAAACTCATTGTTCTCTATGATCATATTATGAAGAATATATATAATACATGCCTACATGATATTCTTCATTTTCGTTTGCGAATAACACTTAGACGAACGATTTAAAATGTGTCACTTCAATACCCCGAAGGCTCGTTCAATATCTTTTCTCGCTGCCTCATGAGCTTTTTTGAAGGTCTGGCGTTTAAGACTCATTGGTTCAGAGGCAGACTTGACAATTGTGGAATAATATGGATATTTTCCATGAGCAAGATAATATCTATGTTTGTAAAGCGTCCCTCCAAGCTCAAAAGATGAGTCACATGCAGTCTCATTAACCCAATCGTCAAAAACGGAGAATTGGTTAAGAACATTGATGTCGTTGTTAGAGCCTGCAACACCAAAAAAACATGCCAAAACTAGAAAGTCATTTAAGGTCACAACTTCGAGCATAATAGTAGGCTGGGGACGATTACCCAAAGAGAACTCACCATGCCATGCAGTGAGACAATTTTTCCATTCTCAATCCGTGCAACCCAAGCATGCTACCAAAGTCGTGTTTAGTGGCATGTCTCGCCAGTAACTGATCAATGTCGCTCACTGTCAGCTTACGTAAATATCTTTGACGATAAAGTTGAATAAAAATTTATAAACACATAACTTGATGTTCCAAGCTAACATCTTCAAGTATTTGTCGAACATATCACTAGCCGTCCCGTACGCCATCTGACGAAGCGCGGCAGTGCAATTCTAGACGCTGTTAAAATCGTGCCGACCTCTCCCATCAAAGCGATGGGTGAACCAAGGTACCTCGCGCTCAATATTGGCATGTATGCGTAAATACAAGGAACGACTCATCCGAAAATAATTACTAAAATCTTCTGGTGTGTAATTACACGAAGTATTGAAGTAGTCGTTAATAGGAAATAGGAGAGAGATAATTAATTTCTTTTGTTTTTTGGGGGCTAATTTCCTTTGTTTGGTTGAAAGGGAATTAGGAGAAATAAATTAACCATTGAGAGTATATTTTTATATAACAAACACGGAGTATATTATTATCATTATAAAGTTTTAATAAAGTGAATTGCATTAAAAGTGTTTAAATTTAGTTAAACATTATTATTATTATTATTATTATTATTATTATAAGTCATCTGAAAAAAATGAACATAATTAATTTTACATTTTTTACATTAATAAATTGGAGAGGGGAGTATAAGTTAATAAGAATAATATATATATATATATATATATATATATATATATATATATATATATATATATATATGAAAATGATGCTTTGTTTAAAGATTTCAAATAGTACCAAGATGATTCTTCCAAATGGATGGTTAGGGTTCAATTCCCAATAGAGGCGATTACTCTCGGTGTCTCAATAAATTGAGAAAAAAATGTATAAATACAATTACGATAGAGTTATTAGTGTTATAAAAATCATCTACATCAATCATATCAATACACAAAGACTTGAAAGATTATGGAATGTTACTCTAAAATTCTATTTTGCATATAGACCTAGACATGGTTCAGGTTCTAAACCGGTACCAAAACCAACGATTCTGGAACTTGAACCGGTGGGGGTGTATAGGGGAACCGGTACGAGAACTTTTAGGGCGGTACTAGCAGTAGTTTCGAATTTGGGGTATCTGAAGTGCCGGAATGGGATTTAATTTTTCTTATCCCAACTTTGAGAAACATTTACTACATTTAGATGAACAATTTTACAAGTACAAACATTTAAATAAGTATTTTAACCATATACGAGTATCTTTTTTGCACTTAAAATTCAACTTAATAAAAAGAAAAAAGAAATCCAGAACTGGTAGCCCATCTCGGAGATTTATGTTGGTATATAATAAATGATCCTTACAAATAACAACAACACCAAACAAAAATGTTTATTAGTACAATGCAGATGAAGTGCTTTAGTACCCCTAATGGGTAATATGATAAAATTCAGACAAATATGCCAAAGCTTCAGTGTTACTGTCACAAACTTTCAACAATGATGTAGCCTCGCCGGGCGAGAGCGTGCCGAAATCCTCACAGTCACGAAGGAACTCGAGAAGCTTTGAATAAAACGAATCGTAGTTCATGAGGAGGAAGGGAAAGGGGAGAAGCGAACCGACTCGGTCAAGTTGCCTCAATGCCATGAGCTCAAAAACCTCATCCAGGGTTCCAATGCCGCCAGGTAGTGCCACCACGGCTGTCTTATCCAAGCAACCACTTCTCATAGCGGCGTCCACCAAACCATGCTTCCTTGCAGAGAAAAACCTGCAAGTAAGGTATGTTTGGGATGGCAAGTATGGGTGAGACATTTTTGAGGTCCATTCCCCACCTTCTTTAGCTATCTTGAATCCACCCACGGCTTTTCCAGCCTGTAAGGCCCCTTGTGTGACTGCGTCCATGAGGCCCGGTCCCAACCCGGACCAGGACGTGCAATCTAAAAGTGTGGCAATGTCTCTTCCCAATTCGAATGCTTGTGAGTAGTGTGGATGGTTTGGGCCAAGCCTTGAAGATCCCAAGTACACAACGCCCCTGCTGAGCTTATGTATCAGTTCATAACACTGCTTGATTTCTTTCTTCACCTCATTGGGACTATTTCTTTCTTCGAATCCCATTGATTCGAGCTTGCAGGAAACCGTTCTTCTTGGTGGGTACTTGAAAGAGTGAAATTGCTCAGAGATTCTGTGGGGAAACTGATGATGACCCAATGAACTAGGACTAGCAGCAGATACCCACATCCCAGCTGCTTCAAAAATAGCACGAAAAATTTAGTCTTTGCAGAAATTCTATGCAACAGGCTTATATGTGAATGGCTTTGACAAGACTATTGGCAAGTCTTCTTTCTACTTTTGCGCCGAAAGAATCAATTGTGAGTTCAATAACTCTGAGTGGACAATGGATGGATTTATACTTGGCACGGTAATATAAGGTTTGGTAACTTAGTAGAACCGAAACTGGATTCAGATATGGTCCAATTTTGGTTCTAGAATCAGTAGAGAATGTATCATCTCAAAGGAAATAGTACAATTCCATATACATTTCCTTGTACTTTTTTATGCCATCTTTTTAGCCATGTTTACTTTAGATCAGGTTGAACAGCATTAAAAGGGAAACGAGGTTTTATTCTTGATCAATCATCAATAAGTAGTAGTATAGATCCTAATACAACCATCCTTAAACTGTGAGCTTCAAACTGACATAAATGTTGGAATCTATGTGTTGGACAAATGTTCCCAGACCAGATAATCAATCAAAATTATACTACAATATAAAGAAAGATGAAGCACTACCCATTAGCTTAAGCTTTTGGTTAGAAAGTGGATCCGGACTTTATACGAGAATGTGGTCGAATCTCACCCGACACTCTGCTCAGTTCATTCGGCCCACTGGATTTTCAACATGGTATTGCAACCAAGTTCGGTTCGGGTTCGATTCATCCTGGTATTCATCGGGCTAGCTATAAAGAGATTGAGATGTTAGACCCATTCATTCATCCAAGTAGTAACTAGACCACCCTAGTTACAACTTGAGGGGGTGTTGGAGTCCGTGTGTTGGGCAAATGTTCCCACCCCAGATAATAGATATAGAATCAAAATTATACCCCTTTCGTCCCCAAAAGATGTTCTTGTTTCATTTTTTGCGTAATCTACAAAACAATTCTACTCCACCTGAAATGTGTGAAATACCATTAAAACAACTTTTGCCTGCAATAAAGGAGAAATGTGGTGAATTTTAGACATTATAGAAGTGGATAGAAGTGTTTTATGGGATGCGCAAAAAATGAAACAGGAACATCTTTTTGAGACGGAAATAGTACTACCATATTAAAAATTGTGAAGCACTACCGGATTGTTTAAGCTTTCGGTTAGAGAGTGGATCTGGACTGTATGTGGGAAAGTGATCGAATCTCACCCCACACTGTGGTTCACTCAACCCACCGAAAATGCAACAATGAATAATGATGGAACTTGTAGAATTGATGAACGGAGCTTATTGAGCTCCCCGTTTCATTTTAAGCTCCTTCCTGTGCTGGAATTGGGAACGCTACAGTATGAGTATTACATCGGAAAATAATAATCCACTCAAATGGGGGGATTAGGGGAATGAAGAATAATTTTGAGAAACTTCATGGGGAAAATTTATTGAATTATAATATCACCAGCACGATAACTTCTGCAATAATAGAAAAGGAAATTAGGGGATAACGAGGGATAGGGAAATGAAGAATCCAGAATTACCTGTGACTTCAGTAGAGGGATTTCGAACCAATACTATTCAATATTCAGAGAGAGAGAGTCTCATAAAGGCAGGCATCGTGTCTCCAATTTACTCTTGTTATTCCTCCCTACTTCAAATTTATACAATTGTTCAAAATTAAAAAAGAGTTTCATTTACATATTGGAAAAAGTATACTCCCCTTGAAAATGATTTTTCCAGTCACTATTTATATAGTTAAAATTTAATTATTTTCTTTACTTATTTTTATTAGTTACGTCTCCCTTTATTTTGTGAAAATTTTGATGTAGTTTTAAAATATACAATTTTATTTTTTAATTTTACCCTATAATTAAATAAATTGAATAGAAAATAATTTTAGTCTAATCTCGTAAATAGATCATTTTAAGACAGAGGGAATACGTGGAAATTATATATTGAAAATTATTGATAAAAATATGTAAAGAAAGAATAACGAATAAGACAAATCTTTGGTATAAAGTAGTAGTAGTACATTTACTACATTATTCCTAACACTCCTCTAAGGAAAAGTCATCCACTTTGGGGGCATTTAACTTCCATATATGTGACCAAAACTTAAAACCAAAGGGTGTACATAAAATTTTTATATCTTACCTTGACAGAATAATAATTTTTAAGATTTCCAAATCAATGTCAGAAATCTTCAAAAATCTGGGTTCAATTCACGAGAACTCGAATAATACGTTACATATGAGACAAAAAACATATTTGTTAGAGGAGGTAAATGAGTAAATATGTAATCTTGACAAAGAATGAACAATACAAGAAACCTTTGTGCCACAGAGAACATGGGCATAATGATTTGGAGTTTTGGACCAAAGGGGTCAAGCCGTCTGAGAGTTGACAATTTTTAGAGATTTAGAAAAATATTTATACCATAATCATTTAAAATCTTTTTAAAGGCGCATAAATTGAAAATTTACTGGTTTTAAAAATATTATATTTGTGACTCTAGTCAACCTACAGACTATAGAGTTTTTTTAAAAATAATACTCTTCCCGTCTTAATTTGATTATAAATTTTTCTTTTTTATTAATAACTTTTGTTTATTTATATGTTTTCATTGATTATTTTGTAAAATAAAATATTTTTGTTATATCTTATTTTTTAAAATTTTTAATATATTTTTTAAATGTAATTTTTATTTTTTATAAATATACAAATTCATAAATAAAATAATTTTATAAAATGAGAGATTTTAGCTCGTAAATCTCAATTTATAATATAAGTTTGGGGTGTAAAACTTTACTCCAAAAAAACATGGCACACACTACTTCTACTAATTTCTGCCGTATTATACTAGTCCGTGGTGGTTAGTGGTTACCCCTTACCACTTGCTTGCTAGCTCTCATCCATCACCCAACACAATAATGGGAACCACCGGAGTCGAGATATCAGAGCCCTTGTTGGAAGATGACAACAAGCCGGCGGCGGCGGCGGTAGAGGAGGAGGAGGAGGAGAAGATTCCAGATTGGAAGGAGCAGATTACAATAAGGGGCTTGGTGGTGAGCGCCGCGCTCGGCACCCTGTTCTGTGTAATCACGCACAAGCTGAATCTCACAGTTGGGATCATCCCCTCCCTCAATGTCGCCGCTGGCTTGCTCGGCTTCTTCTTCGTCAAGACTTGGACTGGTCTTCTCTCCAGATTCAACTTCTCTGTCCAGCCCTTCACCAGGCAAGAGAATACCGTCATTCAGACATGCGTCGTTGCTTGCTATGGTCTCGCTTTTAGCGGTAATTCGAGGGTTTTTGTTTTTTTTTGTTTTTGTTTTGAGGTGACTTCCTTGGACTGTGGGAGAATCTAGAACTGGGGAATTGTTGACCTAGATTCGTATGCATAAAGGATATCTGAATATGATTCTAACTTAACTTTTTCTTCCTCTTTCTCCTAGTCTTCATGGGAGGTCAAAGTGAGATCTCCATTCTAATTCCTCTAATTTGTTTGTGAAAGAATTAAAGAGGTAGCTTAATGCAGGAAGTATTGAATTAACTCTTAATGTATTCTCTTTGTTACCCCCAAAATCAGAGTGCAACGAAGGTATAGGATTTTGCCAAAATCAGATTTGGTCTATGAAGTATTGAATTAACTCTTCTGCTCAACTTCTTCATTTTTACCCAAGGAATCCCTTCTATTGTTTAACATTAGCTGATGCTGACCATTCAGAGATGGTTGAGATCTGCTCATGTATTACCTCCACCCCTTGCCTAAGAGAATATGTCCCATGTAATCAATCTTTTTCTGCCCGAGAAGCACTTCTTAGCTCTTATGACTTGCATAGAAAGAATGGGGCTTCAAGACCTGGAAAACCAATATCAAATGCCAATAGTGTTGAGTAGCATTGTTACCAAATATCAAAATGTCATAAAAAAGACTGATAAATTGCCTCAAAATCAAATAAGGGAAAAACGAATCATTCATCACGGATTGGAAAGTCACATGTGCTTTGGACTGACCAAAAGGCATTAAAACAAATTCAACGGCCAAGAGGCCAAGAGAATCTACACATAATAAATTTTACTGTGTTAATTTGGTCTAACTTCACCTCAAGTGGTGGATGTTTGCCAGACCTTATAAACTAGACTGCTCTCATAGCCATCAATGTTGATACTTAACACACCCTCTCTGCCCAAACAGTGGTGGACGAGAAACAAGTTGACCCAAAGCCTTATAAACAGCAACTGAATAGAAAATGGAGACTAGGTGTGTCTAACCCGTTGCTTTGAGACGGTCTTGGCACACACGGATGGCTTCTACCTGTCATATCCTTCATATTCGGGCTACAGGAAGACATCCATTTGAAATTGGAATAGCGCTCGTACAGTTTGGTTGTTGCTATGAGCTTGGCTAGCTTAGTTGAGCTGAGGTGCCGGCCACACTAACAGCTATCCCCAACACCCACATTCACATCAATCCCTGTTGCGGCACCCTCACTGGGATAGCTTGTGTCGTGCCAACCTCTACCACCATAAAGCTAAATTTAACATCCCAGTCATCAATGAATAATACTCGTATTTATTTACTTATTATACAATATACAGCATATAAGTGCACTGCATCACAGGTAATTAATGAAGTTAATTTATCTATCTGTTTGCCACTTCACAAAAGAAAGCCGAGGAGTTTATGGTCTTATTTGCTTGATTGCATGCTTTTATTAGATTTTTTTAAACCAGATTTATTCTTGCATTATAATTTTCAGGTGGATTTGGATCATATTTACTTTCCATGGATGAAAAAACATACAAGCTGATTGGACAAGATTATCCTGGCAATAGGGCAGAGGATGTAAAAAATCCAGGACTGTTGTGGATGATGGGTTTCATATTTGTTGTCAGTTTTCTTGGCCTTTTCAGCGTTGTACCACTTCGCAAGGTGCTCCATACACTATTCTTTTATAGCTTTACATTCAACGCTGTTATGTGCTACTTTCTAAAAATGCTTACCACTTAGTAATATGTGATTAATAATTACTCCAATACTATTTTCATCCGCTTGATCATATTTAGTTCTCTACGTTATATCATCTGCTGAGATATGCATCGTTGGAGAACTAAGTGTGAGAGTATATCACGTGGTTAATATGGTAAAGTAATATTCACTATCCTTAGCTTATTATGGTTTCTGTTTTAATTGTTTCAAGACATCTTTTCGCAATGAAGTTGTAGTCAAATACATGTTCTGTGGGTTTATATGAAATTTCTAAGATTCCTTTATTTCAACCACTCTTTAATTTCAGGTCATGGTTTTGGATAATAAACTAATTTACCCCAGTGGTACTGCCACAGCAATGCTAATAAATAGCTTCCACACAAGTACTGGAGCCGAACTTGCACGGCAAGATCTCTTAACTTCTACAAAGCATTGAATGAAATATGTGATGTAGATGGAAAAAGAAATGCTTGAATGTACTTGTTTAACTTTATCATTATGTTACATTTGTAGCATTGTTTTACAGGAAACAAGTAAGCTGTCTAGGAAAGTACCTGAGCATTAGTTTCTGCTGGAGCTGCTTCAAATGGTTTTTTAGTGGTATTGGTGATTCCTGTGGGTTTGACAATTTTCCAACCCTTGGGTTGCTATTGTTTAAGAATACGTGAGTTGCAGCCTTTCCTTCATCTCTTTGATTGTTTGAAATTACTTTTGGTGTCAATGTGTCATTCACGTCTTAAAATGTCTGTCATACGTTATTATCGGCCATCATCATCATCATCTCTCTCTCTCTCTCTCTCTCTCTCTAGCTTAATTCAGTAGTAATCAGTACCCAAAAGTTGCATAACAAGTCTGCCTTATTCATTGGTGTCAAAATCTCACTTTGGGTTTAAGAAACAAAGCCCAAGCAAAGTAGATGCTCTTTTTTCATACAAAGGAAGCTTGAGTGCATGCGTGCTAATATTCTATGAAGACACAAACTATAAATACCTTTCTTTTTCATCTCTTGCATCAACTTCTAACCTTTTAGTTTGGAACCCACATTCTAAGACACCATGCATGCTCTAGTACAATGATTCGACTTCTAAATCCTTCAATGCATATATCCTAATAGCGTTGCTCATTTGATTTGACAGTGAAATTAATTTGGCGTGTTGCTTTAAGGAGACGACTTAGTATTCTTAATATATTTATCAATATACTCCAATCTAGGAAATACAGTGTTGATGCGTAGGGAGTGATACTGTGATTAAATTCTCTAATTGGCTCAACATCATGTATGTGATACTGCCACAAAATCTCAAGATCATGTATTTGCTTGTGTGTCTGCATGTGCACCCATGTATTGTTATTTGGTCTTATATATGTTAAATAGTGCCATATGATGCAGGTTTTATTTTGACTTCAGTCCTACATATGTTGGATGTGGTCTTATCTGCCCTCACATAGTCAACTGTTCAGTTCTTCTTGGATCAATTATATCGTGGGGTTTCCTTTGGCCATTTATTTCTCAGTATGCTGGTGATTGGTATCCATCAAATCTTGAGAGCAATGATTTTAAAGGTCTCTATGGGTATAAGGTAAATTCGATTGGACATGATCCTGGAGTAAATGTTCGGTTTCCTGGCCCAATTTCTTTCGCAAGAAATTTCTGTTTCCATGTAGCACCATCTCAAACAGAACCGTTTTTACCCTAATCTTTGCCTTAGAAAGTGATTTAACTGAGAAGCATGATGCCAGAATACGCTTAATTTCCTGCAACTGTAAGAGAAATGATAATGTTGCCACTTGTGTATTTGTTTGCAGGTGTTTATAGCCATTTCCCTTATTCTTGGTGATGGTCTTTATAACCTGATTAAGATCATTGTAATAACTGCAAGAGAAATGTGCAGAAATAGCCGCAACCAGTATAGTCTTCCTATGATCAAGGAGCTCTCAGGTGAAGGTTGATGAAACTTTTCCTTGGCTACCTGTAATAGTTGCTTTGGATTGTCTTAGTATAGCTCTAGATAATAATGATAGATCTATAGATTATCCCGCTCATTGCACAATTTGCACACAAGTCACATTTTTATTTAGCACATCTGAAAATTGACCTATAATACCTTCTCGAGGAGGCTATATCCCTACATTGCCAATTATCTCGTCCAGTCGTTGCTGCTGTTGCTCCTATATTACGGTTTCTTGCATCATTATTTTGAAATTTGAATATGAACCCAGATGCTCTGAATTGCTTTCACCCAACTCTGCTCCACAGTGTTACCAAAGACCTTGGCTAATCCGAGGGAAATTCTCGGTTTAGGACTTGAGGCAACTGCAACTGCCCAATCAATTTGAAGTACTCAATACATAAGGCCTTTGTGTTTTGCTACCAGCTGCCTGTATCCGAATGTCCATTACTGCAGTTAAATTTTCTTCTGAAGCTTCTGTGATTCTTTGACAATTCCATTGGATGCATCTGCAGATGGTGATACTTCCAAGCTACAACATGAGCAGAAGAAGAGAGATGTATTTCTGAAAGATGGAATACCATTCTGGATTGCAGCTTCTGGATATATAGTTTTGGCTTCTATATCTACAGCCACAATGCCAAATATCTTCCCTCCACTCAAGTGGTATCTTGTCCTTTTAATCTATATATTTGCCCCTGCCCTCGCCTTCTGCAATTCCTATGGTACAGGACTCACAGACTGGAGTTTGGCCTCAACTTACGGAAAGATCGGTCTTTTCACAATCGCTTCATTGGTTGGAAGTGAGGGTGGGGTTATAGCCGCTCTAGCTGGTTGTGGGGTGATGATGTCCATAGTCTCTACAGCTGCTGATTTAATGCAAGATTTCAAGACTGGTTACCTCACCCTCTCATCAGCTAAATCAATGTTCATCAGTCAGGTAGTGGGCACAGCAATGGGATGTGTCATTGCTCCACTCACATTCTTCATGTTTTGGAACGCGTTCGACATTGGCTCCCCAGGCAGTCCGTACAAAGCCCCATATGCTATCATATTCAGAGAAATGGCCATTCTCGGGGTTCAGGGCTTCTCTGAACTCCCTAAACATTGTATGGCTATGTGCTGTGGATTCTTTGTGGCAGCTGTGGCCATAAACCTAGCAAGGGATCTGGCCCCGCCGAAGGTCTCACACTTCATTCCCATTCCAATGGCAATGGCAGTCCCATTCTATGTTGGAGCTTATTTTGGGATCGACATGTTCGTTGGGACTGTGATCTTGTTCGTGTGGGAGAGGATAAACAGGAAGGATGCTGATGATTATGCTGCCGCTGTTGCTTCAGGTTTGATATGTGGTGATGGGATCTGGACTATTCCGTCTGCCGTTCTCTCCATTTTCAAGATCAACCCGCCCATCTGCATGTATTTTGGGCCTTCTCTGGCTACCTGATGATCCTAATATGAATCAGGTAAAAAAATGAAAGTCCCCTCCTTCAGACAATTGTAGCTTGTATATGTACCTGTAACCCATGTCTGTTGTAAAATTTAATTTTATTTTGGGTAAATTATCTAAATATTTCTTTATAACTAATGGTTTTTTCATATTTAGTTCATACTTATCAAATACTCCGTATTATGTTAATAGTCCGTATTAATTGAGTACCATTCCATGTTCTGTCTTTCCTCTACTTTCCCGTCTTAGTGCCGTTAGACAAGGACTAAGGCTCAGTTTCGTGCGCTTGATCTGATTGAATATGATTTAAATTTTTGAAGTTTTGATTTGATCTGATTGAGTTTGACCTGATTTGATTTTATTTGATTAGGATCTAGTCTAAATGAATTTAAATTTGATTTAAATTATATATATATATATATATATATATATATATATATATATATATATATATATATATATATATATATATATATATATATGATTGACTCCAGTGAGATGACACATTATGGTGAGATGAGATGCTTCGGTGAGAAGTATGAATATATTTTATCCACGTTCTATACGGAAATGTTAACAAAGGAACATTCGTGAAAATGAATATAATAATTGGGGACTAAATTAATAATATTTGATATGTAGGGATTAAATATGTAAAACAACCTATAGCTGGAAATTTTGTATGGAATTTACTCAAATATTAATTTTATAAATAAAGGATCAATTATAAACATATTTGATCTTTTCCAATAAGAATACTTTTAAACGAAAATACATCAATATCAAAATTTTATTTTTTTGTGTATGCACTTAGTTAAAATTTTGATTCATAAAAAACGCTGGTCTAGAAATGGTCAGTGATAGTACCAATTTTATTTTTTTACTAATTTTTTGCTACAACATAATAAGTTTTATTTTATAATTATATTTTATATAATTGTCTTCCTTTAATAATTTTATTCCGGACAATGCTATATTTATTTTCACAAGTTTGATTCTATAACATAATTAATTTTATCATAGCATAACAAATAAATAAATGAATTTTTTTTTAAAATTAAAAAATATAAGTACTCAGCTGATGTTACAAAGTAATGAATTCTTTATTTGTCCTAAATTTTGACACTTGGTGAATTTCTAACAAATGAGTATCAAATCTGGACAAATTATACCGTACAACCGGCTGTACCCAAAATTGGGTATAGCCGGTAAATCAAAGAAGAAAAGACGTCGATCGGAGGAGAAAAGAGGTGCTCGTAGTCGGGTCGGGTCGGAGGAAGGAAGCTGCGCCAAAGGAGAGCTGCGCCAAATCGGGAGGAAGAAAGCGATTCTATGGAAAGGAGATGTGCACGGTCGATAGATGAAGCTGTTAATAGGCTGGAGGAGAGATGGGAGACGACTGATCTGGATATGAGGAGAAACCCTAAACCTGGAGGAGTCGATCGATCGATCTGGTGAGAGAAAAGAAAGGGGTTGCAGGTCTGGTGAGAGAAAAGAAAAATATTTATGGTATGGATTTTACTCCGTATTTATTTAAGAATGAAAATTAAGTTTTTTAAGAATGAGTACTATTTTATTTCAAAATGTACAATAGGTTTTTTGTAGATAAATTTTATAATTGTATTGAATAAATTTGTGAATATGAATACTACATTATTTTAGAATGAGTACTACATTTTTTAGAATGAGTACCACATCATAGTTATGTTTGTGCTATGATGAGTAGAACTCTCAAATCCGGAGTATTATACGGAGTATTAAATTGAGTATTTGAAAAATTTTACTCCGTAGTTGGCAATTGGTATAAATAAAAGCGGCCTTCTGCATAGTTGTCTTCCCATCCCGGGCTGGCGACTGTTTCTGGAATCTAGCCTCATCGGACGAGCGCACGCCTTGCCGTGCTGGGGATAAAGGTTTGATTTTATGTTCTGCTATTATCCCTCGTGATCCTCTCTACTAAAGCTTTGAAACAGTTCGCTAGAAGTTTTTGTTGAATTTGGCAATTTGCAAGATTGAAAAACTGAAATTTATGGATTTGCCAAAACTTTTTGGATCGGTGATTTTAAGAAAGCTTCTGAATCTATCTAAAGCTTTGAAACAGTTTGCTAAGGCTTTGAAACAGATCTTAGATCCTTGATTTTACCAAAGCTTCTGATTTCATGAATTTGCTTAAGCATTGAAAGAATTGGCAAAAAGAGTACATACATCTGAATCAATGGATTTCCTGAAGATTTTGGATTTATGAATTTGCTTAAGCATTGAAAAAAAATTTCTAAACCAATGGAAGGCGCCAAAGCTTTGAACACTTTTACCAGAGCCTTGGAATTCCTATTATGAAATTTATTTAATTTCCTTTCTTTTTTCTTTGAAAGCTCCAGGAAATAAAAACTCCACTCTGAGTACATAAATATAAGTATGCAACTTATCTATTGAAGTTGAGGATGCAAACTTGATTGAGTGAACGACAAGAGTTGCAATCGTTGTAGTTGTTGTTGACATCGAGCTGAACTCGCAATGTTTTTCATCGTTTCAGGATTAGACGGTCTGATGGATGGGACTTGTGGTGATTGGGCACTTTCAGTTTTTCAAAACGGAAGAAAACGAAAACGAGAGGACAATGTAAGGAAAAATTCCATACCTTATAACGGAGTAGGCATCAAATTTCTTTGCTCCTTCCTTTCTAAGATTTTTGTATTTACGTGTTCTGTACAATGATGCAGAAAGTTGTCACTAACACCCAGAATAAGAGCACACCAAGGATTAATGACTTGCCTGATGAGCTGCTTGTTGATATAATATCCCGCCTAAAACTCAAGGATGCTGGTAGGACTAGTGCTCTCTCGCGTAGATGGAGATATTTGTGGACACTTGTATCCGGGAGTTTGAAATTTGATGCTTGGGATAGGGACACTTACAGAGGGATGGATAAGAGGAAAGAAATGGGAGGTTGGGTCAATCGTGTGTTGGAATTGCACAAGGCTCCTAGAGTAGATAGCTTTATCGTGTGTACTCGGGGGCATTGGGGGTTTGAAGATGGTGATGCCGATAGGTGGACACGGTTTGCCCTGCGAAAGCAAGTAAAAGTGTTTGAATTGAGTTTGGCAAGGCAGAGGCGTAGTTGTAAATACAAGTTTCCTAGCATGGAGAAGCTGTTATTATTGGAGCCCAAGTGTTCATTTGTTAGCCTAAGATCCCTCAAGTTGGTGCATGTAAATGTTGAGGATGACATGGTTCATTATTTATTGGCATCTTGTCCGGATCTTGAGACCTTGTGGATCAAGGACTCAGATTGTACGAAGAATCTCCGAGTTGTTGCACCAAAGTTGAAACAATTGAAACTATGGTGCGGGCAGATCCAAAGGGTTGAGATCTCTGCACCGAGTCTTGTATCATTTTCATATTCGGGACATAATGTAGAAACGCCTTATTTGTTGAAAAGAGTTGCGAATCTCACTGCGCTACATCTGAGGGGTGGAGCTTCGTTCCCCTTTATTTATCAAGCTAAGAAACACTCAAGTTATTCGGTTCAGTTGACAGAGCTGAACCTGGGTCTTCTTCTCACGGTTGGTTGGCATTGAAAACATATCTATGTGTGTGTGTGTGTGTGTGTGTGCATGTTGTGCGTCTGTGTGTGTGTGGTTCAGTCAATTAACTTACTACGGCAGATTTTTAACTTGCTTTTTAACAAATATGTTTTCTACAGCCCATTACACTGCCCTTTCAAATAGCCATTCCCCAAGATTTGCCTCAGTTATGTTCACTGGAGAAGCTGACTGTGAGAAGCACTACACCAGCTGAGCGAAGTCTTCTCTTCTTCACTTTATTGATCAAGGCCTCTCCTCGCTTACGCGAATTCACAATCACGGTAAATGATCTTTGCCTCCCCCCCCCTTTCTCGCCCACACACAAACATATATACACACACAAAGTATTAGCAAGTCTAAAATGACACCATTGCTACTTGTGTCATTTACTTACACTAATTTATTCCCGGCACCTACGGTGTCATTTGCTTACACTAGTAGAAGATTACAACTAGTAGTATTTATTTAAAATTAAGCAGCGCCATAATGGTGTTTATGTGTTTGCTGGGAAACATACCATTGTTGGATACAAAAAGAGCGCTTCAATGTTGAGCTTAACTTCACTGTCTAATGTTGTCACAGATGAATTATGAATGGGATGACTATGAGGTATTCAATTCTATTCTCATATCTTTCTATTACAAATCTTGATTCATCTCCACCCGTTTAACGAGTTATATCACTTCAGGAGATACCATATCCTGAAGTGAGTGAAGCAGAGGTGGGTACATTCAATCATGTGAATCTTAGGTTGGTTCGAATGGGATCTTATTGTGGGTCGTCGAGCGAAGACGAGTTCCTTTTGAAATTGATGGAGATGGCTCCATCACTTGAGACGGTGATCATCGACACACAATGGACAGATTTTGAGGATGTCTACGAATTGAGATATCTTAAGAAAATGAAGTTGGCCACTACGAGGGATGAAGCAAAGGAGCGCGCCAGCAATCTCAAATCCAAATTTCCACCACACACCCAGCTGCTTACAATATGATGATAATGATGATGATCGGTTTTGTTGTAAGATTATTTTCGTTTTTAATTTTTACTCAGAGTATAAATTAAATGCCTTGTGACACTTATCGTATTTTTCCGATGCTCTCTACACATGATTTGTTTCCATTTTGAATAAACAAACGTATACGGAGTCATTATATATGCACGCCTGCTGCATATGGTGAACCATTGATTTCATCTTTGGAGTAAAATAAGCAAGTATTGATGATTGATTTCACATTTTCATCTAGGGTCTGTTTGGAAAGGAAGAAAATGACTAGCGGAAAATGAGTTGTTTTCCACAATTGTTTTCCAATTCTTTTTGTTCTTTGGGTGTTTGGCAACACTTGGGAGGCTAATCTCCACCATACCATCACAGAAATCTTGAAGGCTAATTGCAATTGCACATCGGTGGTGGACACTAGCTCTACTACTGCCTATGATGTGTATTTCGGTCCAAATATTGTCTCATGCAAGTTAATATTATTAGTTAGAGTCTAGCTTATCTCCACGTATCTCTCTAACCGATTGGATGTATACTAGCGGAGATAATATCTCAGCTTAGCTCTTTTATCACGTACTAGTTATCTTCTAGAGTTATATTCAAAGTGTAACTCTCCCACGCACTATTTAAGTGCGGTTTAATTTGTGATTTATATTATCCATCAGAGTTCATATCAATATCTGTTCCTATAAGGATGAATTTGCCTTTTTCAAGAGGTAATATGGACATTTTTTTCTTTTTCATTTTGAGATGATTTTTGACTTTTTTTTTTTGGATTTAGACTTAAATAATTGAAACACTACTCTTGAATTTGTCAATAAATTTTAAGAAAAATTAGATTATATAGAATAAATTATCTTATGTGTATATATTTCTATTTTAAAAAATAAAATGCGATTAGAAATAAAAAATGTTAAAAAAAGAAATAGACAAGATAAATTAGGAAGAAATTAAATAATATAGATTTGATAAGTAAAATCTCAAGGGACCCTCATATAACAAATATGGAGAAGAATGATTAGAGTGAAATGAGAAAAATGAAAGAAGAAAATGATTTGACTTTGAAAAGTGACAATATGAAGGGGGGATAGATAGAGAATAAGTTGTTAGAGCATCTCCAAGAGAGAAGCCATCATTTCAGAAGCTAAATGTTATAATTGCTTCCCAATAGTGTTTTAACTATCAATTTTTTAATATCAACTCCAATCATATCATTTATATAAATTATATTATATACTTTCGTTATTTTTAAATAATAAAATATTTTTTATTAATTTTATAATTTTAGAATATGAAAACAAATAGAATATAGTATTATTCTAACGTGGTCACCATTTTTTTATAATATTTTATTTATTCATATTTATAGCATTTACAAAATGGACATGTATAAAAAGATCCTTAAAAAATGTTAATTTAGCTTATTAGCTTATGAAAATAGCACATCCATTGGAGATTATGGAGTAGATTTTAGTATGGGAACATATAAACCTTATACTGTATATTTTAGTATATTGCTTCTCCATTCGAGCTCTCCCACATCGTATTTATGTCAACGAAAATTTTTCTTATTAAATGGCTATCTGGGGATGACATTCGTCAACTTAGGAACTGAAGCTTGCTGGTCCAATATTTGTTGAGGGGAGTTTTCAGTTTCTTAACAGCAATTATAATACAATTGAACAATTTCATAGATTGCACAATGGTATTATAACTGTTAAGAAACTGAAACCATTCGTTCAATATTGATATTTGGCTGTTTTTTTTCGTTCGGGGTGATTTTAGAGTTTAAATTTGGGAAATTTATCTAAATAGCACTCAAGCATAATGACTTTTTCTAAGTAGCATCATATGTGTTTTCCCCAATGTAGCATTTTTAGTCATTATTCAAGTAAATATTCGTCATCACTGGTCATTATTTCTTCTTCTGGATATTATTAAGTGTTATTTAGGGAATAAAACAATCTAATCCCTATTTAGGGAAATGACTTAAGATTTAGTGCTATTTAGAGCAAATATTAAATTTAATTTATATAATTAGAATTACTTAGAACGGGCAGGAATTTTAATAGATATTTTTAACGAGTTCGGAGGTGTGAAATGCACGATTGTTCAACGATATTGCAAATTCTATAGCAGGGTCTAGGGGCGACGACCACCGGTAGTGGGGTCAAGGGGTAGAGCCCCTGGCCGAAGTGGAGTTTGAAATAATATACATTCGAATGTATAAAACAATACTACCTCCGTCTCAGGGTATTTTTCCAATTTGATTTTTTTCAGTCAATTGTTTTTAACCTTTGATCTATAATTAAATGAAATATATATTATTCCCTCCGTCCAAAAAACTCATTCTCTTTTGTTTTTTTCTTGTTCCACAAAATTCTTATCATTTCTATTGAAAAATAATTTTTACCCCTAGTAATTCTAAATTTACCTATCACATCATATCTTTTTATTAATAATCTACACAATATATCTCTCCTTTAAATTTTCTAAAAGTTAAAATGTGAACATCTTTTTGGGACGAAGGAAGTATATGTTAAGTAGATAAAATAATATTTTAAAAGTATTTTATATACTAAATCTCATAAAACTATTTTGGTATCAATATGTAATATCATTTTTATTTAATTTAGAGTAAATTCCATAAAAGGTCCTCAGTTATAGGTCGTTTTACATATTTAGTCCATACATATCAAATATTACTAATTTAGTCCCCAATTATTATATTCATTTCCACGAATGGTCCTTTGTTAACATTTCCGTTAATAACGTGGATAAAATTGTAAATTCACACTCCTTTCTCTCCTCAATTAAGCTTCCTCTCTCCCCTCACACTCCTTTCCAAAACTCGTCGCTGAGTTTGAAACTTTGAACCCGAAACCAAATCATCACTCTTCTCTTAATTGTTTGTGTAACTGGTGGAACCCAAATTCGAAACAACCTTCATGGATGAGTTTTAATGTATATTTTCTTTGCAATTTCTTGAGATCAACTGATAAAACTCATCCATAAAGCTTATTGATTTTGATTTTAGGTTCCACCAGGAAGACTAATAATTGAGAAAGGAATGATCATTTCAGTTTTGGATTTAGAGTTTCAAACTCAGTGACGAGTTTGGGAAAGAGTAAGAGAGGAGGGAGGAAGCTTAATTGAGGAGAGAGAAAAGTATGAATATACAATTTTATTTATGTTCTTAACAAAAACGTTAACAAATGACCATTCGTGAAAAATGATATAATAATTGGGGACTAAATTAGTAATATTTGATATGTAGGGACTAAATATGTAAAATGATCTATAACTGGGGACCTTTTATGGAATTTACTCTTTAATTTAATATCAAAGTTTACCAATTTTGACCGAAAAAACAAAAAGTAGACAAATACTCGTGGACGGAGGAAATACATTATATTGGAATGTAATGTTTATCCACAACCCCTTTTGTAAACGGACTCGATACATTCGAAAGGCTAGCAATATAAGTTGCAATGGTTCACACGTAACTCCAAAAATAACCGTTCACCATAATCCGCCCATAAACATTCGAATGTTTGCACTCAAACATTCTAATGTTACCCGAAAGTTGTGTTGTTTCATCAACCAACACGTCTGTTGAAACTTTGCCTATAAATATGGCTCCAGGGTATGTTTTGAGACAACTGGAATTTCCATACTCGTTCTAGATTATTTACGTCTTATCCGATTCAAGTATTTTGATATATCCCAAAATAACTTTAATCTGAAAACGTATACACGCAATTTCTTATGTTTATGAAGTCGTTCTTCGCGTTCTTCATATACCAAATCTCTAACGCTACTTCGCAACATTATTATCCCTCCAATATTTCCAACAAAGAAGAAAAGTAGAAATGATTTTGTTTGTGGAATGGATATGGAAGAAAAAAGAGCTTGTATATGTTACTGTAACGCATGTGTTGTTGGAATTTTTTGCATTTTTAATAAGGCATTAAATAGACCAACTTGGATATATTTGTCAATAGGTCCACTAACGGTTTTAACCGTTCATTAATAGACGTGTGTTCTCTTAAATGAGATAAATGTTTTGATAATTTATACGCCAAAAATGGTAGAGGGTGAATGAGAAATTGATTCCCAGAGTTAACCCGTTAATAGAAGAATATGGTAAGGATTGTAATTTTTGTAATTTTACTGAACCAATCTTCTATTATTAATTTTACGTATTGTTTAAAATTAGTCCATTTTTACGGAATTAACTGGTCATTAATCTCCAATTATTCGAGACAAATTTTAAACGAAGCGTAGTGTAACGGACGTGTTAATGGCTAATTAATCACCATTAACACGTCATTAGTGTGCCACAAATGCCATGGTTTTATACTAAGAATTAATTGTGTATGAGTTACACTTTTTAAATTCCTTAGTTATAAAAACAAATCAAGGGGGCTCTCCATTTTTTGGTTTGTGTTTCATGCGTGAGGAAGAGAAAAAAAAGGAAAAATACTTGTTTTTTTAGAGAAAGCTTTTGATTTTCCGGCGGAATTTCCGGCAATCCCCTTTTTGGTCGCCAACGTTCCTACGTTGTTCTTGTTCGTTGGTGTGTGGTTGGTCCGTACAATCTCCACACACGATAGTGGTTTTATCTTGTGAGGAGAGTGCCCAGGTTTTCCGGCACGACAGGCGGGCACTACTACCTTAAGGACAACTCTAGCGACTCTGCTGTCCTTTCACGGTGTTTTGTTTTTCAGGTTCAATTCATAATGACCTCGTTGCATTCTGCACCAGGTCATAATGTCTTCGCTGGTGATCTGGTTCAAGTCATAATGTCCTCGCCATTGCCTCAGTGACCTCGCTGCCACTCACAGTGTTTTCGTCCCAAACTTTCTGCTTCAGCCCAGTGCATAATGTCCTTGCAGTCCAGTGCACAATGTCCTCATACAACAAGGCGTTTTGAAGATCTAGAAATTTATTTTCAATTTTGTTTATTTTGTAATATTCTGAATAAATTATAAATTCAGAATTTTATTTATTTTTATTTTCCGGGGGCCGTTCATCTTTCCCGTCCGTTATAATCCGTGTGAGAATTTGTAACATGTGTGTTGTAAAATGTACTTTAATTTTTATTTCTTTAAATACATGTTTTGATATTGAATTACTTAAGTTCTAGTAAAGAGTTACTCGTATCGGGTCGGTTCCATGGCCTTGCCGCTGTCAGTCCTTTCGGAGGACTTCCCGTGCTCTATTTAAAAAATTAAGGATAAAGCTATTTGTACCCCAAGTATTTGTACCCCATTTTGTACACCGCAAGAATGCATCAACATTTTGTGTTGGTGTAATGTTATTTTTTGTTAACGTACCAACAATTTGTGTCAGTATGAACCATTAAAATGTTAGTGCTTACCTTTGGTGTATAAATGGGGTAAAAACATTGGGGTAGATGTAGCATGCTCCAAAAATTAATGATTCCTGCCTTTCGTAACCCCCTCCTAAACTCACCGTCGTCCCAGCCCCACCTTTATCCCCTACTCCAGTACACTCTCGCCCCCCTCCAAATGTGTGACTATTATGCATTGCATAATAGTTACACATTTGGAGCGGGAAGGAGTGAAGTTAGAGTGAAGTATTTAGAAGGGGTTACGAGAGATATGAATCATCAATTTTACAAACGGAACATAGGAAGTACTCCAAAAAGCCAGCAGCCCCGCCAGCAGCCACCGAAGCGAGTGGCCACGAAACACCACCGTACTCGTATATGGCTTATATCTTCAATTAGATAGGAAGAATAATGTAAAATTATCCAATTTGGAATTTGTTGTTTGGTTAGAGTGTTGATTTTTTTAAGCACACTCCCTTCCTCTCAAAATAAAATATTTAATTATTATTTATAATGACATTATAATTTTTTATTTATATATGTATATTTATAAATCATTTGAAAGAAAAACATAACTTTGTTATTTCTTGTTTTCATTAATTATTTGAAGAAAACATGCTCTTGGTAATTCACGAATGTAGTTGTCGGACCCGCACGGGTAGCCCAAGTGGCAAGCGTGAAGTTTGGAGAATGACGAAAGATCGAAACCTGGCAGCGACCGTTGTGAGGGCGACCACCTCATAAAAATGGGGTGAGTCTATGGTGTGCACTAGGATATGGTCTAGCTAAGTGTTGTGCTTGAGTCACCGTGATTTACCTCCTCTCACATTCCCGTCGGGTCGGGGGTGAGGGACGCCCGGGGTGAGCGATTTCACCTTTTGGAGAACGAATGTAGTTGTCGGGTTATTCCTCAATAACTTGGTACCACACTATAACAATGTGATGTTCATTTTTAATACCAAAGTTGATATTTTTGATTTCTTTTGTCATATGTAGTCTTTTTATTCAAATTTCTAAACAAATTGCAAACTGCACTGTTAAACATATGACATTCGCAAATATCAAGTGCAGACTTCACTCTCTGCCATTAATCTGCAATTAAAATCCAATTTACCTCCACTCAGTGACCGTCCAACCAAGTCTGGAGAAGCCCTCGGAGATGGGGCTCATCTTTTTTCCCCAAACAAAACAAATTGCAAAGGCACAAATGGGGGGAATGTAGTTATGGTCCTCCATGTACTATAGACCCCTCGAACTACTCGTGAAGTCTTGGGGCTTCAAAATTTCTCTCTCTGTCATGTCAACTTTAACTTACCTCACAATTTCGTTGGAAACGGGTTTGAAGCCTCAGGGTTTCAAATTGGGGCTTCAAACCTTTATTTTTAATTTTTTAATACACATTTTGTAAAATTAAATTAATAAAACTTCATTAATTAATTAAATTTAACTGATAATAATTCATTAAGTAAAAAATTACATTCAATAAAAAAGAACATTAATAACAAATACATTAAAAAAACTAAGGCAAATTATATTTGGCCTTGATCACTTTTTGTCTTCTCTTGTAAAGCATTTATTTGAAGCACGTTAACGTATCAAGGTTGGTTTCCGTTATTTCGATCTCCTCCTCTTGCCTTTGTTTCTCCCTCTCTTATTCCCTAATATTGAACACCAGAAGTTGTTTAACCATTGCCTCGCTGATATCGTCGTGAGAAGAAATAGAGCCAGACCATGCCGAACCCGAGGCATTGGATTTTGCCTTCTTCCTTCCAATCGGCCGTGGAGTAGGGTTCTCGTCGTCGGAGTCGTCTAGGTTGAAGGGAGGCCTATGTTCCGACAAGTTGATAGCGCCATCGGCCTCAACCTCGGTGGAGGATCTTTTCTTTGACAATCTGGCCTCGGGGTTGTTGAAATGTTACCATTTGGGTGAACGGCTTAAAATTCTCCAAAGATCGACAAGGACCTTGACTTGGTGTCCGTCATCTTGATACCGGGCGGTGGCTTGCCGCAGAACATCGGCATCGCTCTTCCCGCTCTTCCAAGACCGAGAGCATTCCTTGTAAACTCCGAAAAACTTTTAGACTTTACAGTTAATGTGGCCTCAATAAGAAGTGAGTTGCTCTCGGGTTCGGTAGGAGGTGCCCTTGTTAATCGTCGCAAAGAACTCTCCTCGATATGATCCCACATCACATCTTTCATTTGCTTGGAAACTTTAAGAAATATATAATTCAACAAAAAAATATTTTAACGCAAATATATAAATAAGGAATATATACACAATACATATTAAAAAAACATATAAATTTTACCAACAATAGGATGCTCCAAGACATCAAGCCAAGCCGACCCAACAACGATTCTTCCTATGTCGTCCACTTTTGAATGGACTGTGCCGCCTCGGTCATCAACTTGTCGCCCTTCAGTTTGTGACTCTTCAGACATGTACTTTCTTGTGCACTTGGTTCCGGTTAAGTCTCCGGAACCAACTCCGGGTCCTAGACATTCGCCGAGGTTTGCGTTTCGAAGAACGACAGATTATTCTCATACGTCTCTAGAAGAGCCACATTGCGTACTCATTTGGCTCGAGATTGGACAGGGAAAACGAGGAACCCGAGGGATTCATGACAAAAAGAGAAGGAAATTTTGCAGCACTACTTTTTTACTTGAAGAAGACGAGAGATTTTGTTTGTGAGTTTTATTTTTATAAATGATATTGAATCTTTATTGAGGGGGATTTACTTTTTTGGGCAACGGTAAAATATAATAGCCGTTGAGGGGGAGCACCTCTTCTTCCGCCCGTTAAATGTTTAACAAAGCCATGGTAACGCCTGGATGAAGCCCTGGGGGCGGTGTTTGACGCCCCATGGCGTTAAAACACGGAAAATGCCCCTTGCGTTAGAGGCATTTCCGGTGTCATAATCATAAAAGTCTTACTTTTAGTATTTCACCGCCAGTATTTATAACATAAAGCAAACCGACGAAACGACTAAAATCAAATTAACGCTTATCTATTGAAGGTTAAAGACGATGGAATAAAAAATTGAGGCCAAAGTATATTACCAAGTATTTTCTGTATGCTACGTAAAAAATATGAACAGATATCACATTATAAAAGAGTTATCAATGTTCAAAAAAATATTATTTCTCTATAATTACAGTAGGAAAAATGCAATTTTCCCTATTTTAAATTTGAGTCAAAGCTTAACCCTAACCGAGTGCTTCTTTGGTGCACTTTGGGTGCATACCATTTTTGTAGATCTTCTCATAAAAAAAACCTTTTTTTATTTTTTTAATTTAAAAAAAAATACGTAATAAGAAAATGTTTATTTTGCTCATATATAGGTTCATAGTGGAACTTAGGTCCACCATAGAATTCGTCTAGCCCTAATACTCAGGGAATATTAACGTGATTCACTATATAAATAACCGATAAGTACAATAAAAATAATGACTATTATTCCCTCTGTACCCTTTTTAACTTGGACCATGCTACACTTACACCAACAAATATACCCCATTTGTACACCACAGGTTTACACAAACATTTCGATGGTTTACACCGACACAAGTGTTGGTGCGTTAATAAAAATTCACACGGACACAAATGTTGGTGCGTTTAACAAAAATTATTTTTACACCAACACAAAATGTTGGTGCAAAAATGTGGGGTACAAATTGGGGTACAAATCTTGGGGTACACATAGCATAATCCTTTTAATTTTCCATTTGTTGGATGCCCCAATCCAAAGGATGAACCCCACCCCGAGGCCCCTTCGGAACTGGCCGAACAATCAATTCCAACTTTCATACACATTTCATTTTTCATTTCAGGATTTGCTAGGGGTACCCAAGGTAGTGTACCTCACCCCAGGTATCTGTGTGTGTTTGTGATAAGGTGGTGTATACTTAAGATACACCACCTTGGGGTACCTCTAGGTTTTTTCTTTTCTCAAACTTCATGCAAACTTTTAAGGGAGTATTTTGGGGTAAAAATAGGATAAGGAGGCGGGGACAAATTATACCATACATCTGAATCTATCTACTTCCATGTACATATCTAATGAAAGTGCATAGACTAATTTTATGAAGTCCATGCAATGAGTACACACAAAAAATAATTAAATGTGTGCTTTCATTTTCAAAAATTCATTTTTTATTTTATTTTTAATGAATTAGAAGTGTTATTATAAACAAAATGAAACATTCTTTTAGCAACAAAATGAACATAGTGCATCCGTCTATTCCGTAGTGTACATGTTCTAATTATATGCAAAGAAATAAATATGCAAAATAAGTACTTTTTAACTTGTAAATGTGTTAAAACCACATGTACAAAATAAGTCAATAAGTATTGTAAATCCCGATATAGAATATATTAGTTTTCTAGAGTACTGGGAGATGGCCCAAGGACATTCATCCACTAAGGAGTAAAAATTATTTTCTGCATTCAAGTTTTATACATTTAGGTGATTAGAACAAAATCTGCACTTTCAGCAAACCCATCACCAGCAGTTGGGGGCAAGTTATGTCGAGAAATAGGTTGACGAACCTGGGCATGAGTTTCGGCTTCCCATTGAAACGTCTTGACTAGCTTTTGCAGTTCCAGTTTTCTGACCTCAACCTCCTCTTCACTGATGGGCTTTCTCAGCCCCAGATATAACAACCCCACAATGATCAGCATGATGCCGATGAGAACAAGGATTCCTGTGAACAGACCAAATGCATATGGCGTGTTCTGAGCACCCGGAATCCCATCCACATTGATTCCAAAGAGCCCCGTTATGATCGTTAGAACAACACCGCACCCTCCAAACACTCCTAAATTATGGGTTACTCTTAGGCTTCTGTCCTGGGATGTTAGTTATTAAATGGGCATCTAGTCAGAATCACAATTCCTTTACCATGTAGGAATTTTAATTGAAAATTTAATTAACCTTGGTAAAAATAATAATAATAGTAATAATAATGATAATAATAACTACTCCCTCCGTCCCTTAAAAAAGTTCTCGTTTTGACTTTTTGAGGATTTAAGGGGAGTGTATTTTAGTGTTGACTTTCCAAAAATGCCCTTTGATGTGATGGATAAAGTAGGGTGAGATGGATAGATTAATAGAGAAAAAGTGTGATGTGATAGGTAGGTTAAGAATTAGTAGGGGTAAAAGTGACTTTTTAAAAGGAAATGGGAAGTATTTTTTGGGACGGATGAAAAAAGAAAGGGGAACTTTTTTTGCGGGACGGAGGGAGTATAATAATAATGATAATAATAATAAATGAAAAGACAAGGATTAGGAATTCATGATTTTTAGTCTTAGTTTAATAATTTTGGTCATTCAAGGCGTGAATTAATAGTTTTCATCTTTCAAATCCTTGAGTTGTTGTGGTTGTAGGAGTCAGTAAACTGCTCTGTATTGTGTTGAAACTTGAAACTAGATGGATATATAGTTGAAATGCAAATAGCAATGCATGTTATCATATCAGAGAATGTAGCTTATACTTGTATGGATGAACTTTCACATTGGTAAACGAACCTGCAGCCATGCACGAATATTGCTCTGCATGACATCCTGAATAGTGAATAAGCGGTCACGGACAGCTTCTTGCTCTTCAATCATCTCCCTTGTACTCTTTTTTATTCCTTCCAGCAGGCTTCTTGTTGCATTTCCCCTCAGATGTTGGAGCAGCTCAAAAACTATCTCCTCCCTTGCATGGAGAGACCACTTAACTCTGATAACCTGAAATTCATGTAGTATGTATGCACCCAATTATAAAAGATTCCTTGGTGGCCTTCTGATATATGCCACACTTTCGTGATTTCCCCTTGTGGGACCCCTTTACTAATCACCATGCAAGGGAAGCAATCAAGCGCTGAATAGACAGATATTCCTTTTGTCCAAAACACACTATTTAAATTCAAATCAAATGTGCGGTTTGACTGCACTTTTTATATGGAGTACCTCTTAAATGATTATATTTTGCATCTGTAAAATTGCATATTCACACTGATACCATTAATCACTGGAATCAGAATATACATTCACATAGAAACTTGACATGAAAAGTATGGAACAAATGGTTAATGAAAACTATAAGCACAAAATTCATAGTAAAAGGTGTTTACTCTTCCCAAACCAAAAGTAGCAAAAGGAATGGTCTGTATTTCTTTCTTCTTAATATTGCAGGTGATATTTGATGTCGTTGGATGCAAGGCTCATACAAGGAAGCATTATTCCAAGAAAGTACTAAAGAAGGATAATCCATAAATTTTTTTAAAATATAATCATACTATCACAAATGATAATCTTGATATTCTCAGATTTCTCTTTGGTTCTGAACGGGATGTAGTTCTAATGGAAACAGTGTTCAACCCAAATGTGACATTAACCAATTCCATATAACAGTTTATGGGGGACTGGAACAAGTTATGATGTAAACTGTAAACCTGTCTTGATAATCTCCTGATTTCCTGGTTAAGGATTATACCAAATAGATTTAGATCTTCTTGGTTCCTCCTACGCATAAAAGATCTTTTTTAGAAAAAGAGATCTAACAAAATCCTGAAATAGAAAAGGGTCAATCATCTTTTGAATGATAACAACTGAAATGCAATTTGAAATACCTTACAACAAACTTCAACTCTATTTCATCAGCAGCACCAAATATTGATTTACGAAATAATCTGCATAACAAAGAACATAAGGAAGGTTGATATCAATTGCCACGGTACTAATCAATGAGAAAATCTAAAACATAGAAAAATTTCCAATTGAGAACAGCACTACATAATTCAACTGTAACATGATGATTTAGGAAAGTATGGTCAATTGATCATTACCTGTCATCCCAACGTGCTAGGCGGCAAGCTAAGTGTGCTACTATCTCGTGTATGGTCCTTGGGGTATTATAACCACCAGCAAAAAGAAGTTCCTGGAATGAATGAAATACAGACAACAAACTGAAATAGTAGAATAAATGCAACTTCATAGAAGACACTAGTGAAAAAAGCGGACCAAAATAGTTGCAGGTCTGCATGTTTAAACTTATGTCCATTGCAAATGGAGCTAAAATAGTTGTAATTAACAATGTTTTAGCTTTGGGTAAAAATGGACTAAACCAAGATGGCACATTAAACTTTCTTTGCTTCTTACTTTCACACTATGTTAAGTTCGAGGAATTTGAGAAGGAAAGGAAAAGAAAATGAGAAGGAAAACATTTTTTTTGGTTGGTTAGAGAGGAAAACATTTCTTGGTTGGTTAGAGAGGAAAACATTTTTCTTGTTTGGTTAGGGAGGAAAAGTGGAAGGAAAAGAATATAAGAAGACAAAATGTACTAAGAGCGAAAACCAAATTCCTTGAACCAAGCATAGTCAATGAATTTTTGGGTAGTAAATGCAATAAAGCATCACGAGTCTAACGGAAATCATCTCTCTATATTTTATAGGGGTATGACTGCTTCTGCTTGCATCTTGACCCCCACACCACAATGAAGTTGTGATTATACTGGGTTGTTGTTATTATTATTGTTGTATATTCAAACTACTCCTATAAGATCCAGTCATCATTTCACTAAAAGTCCATCAAAAGATAATGGCCATGGAAACAGAGAGAAGAACTTGAAGAAAAAAACCTGAACTTCTGTGATTCCCAAAACATTCATGTTTTTGGCAGGTCCTTTCAGATGCAAAGAAGTGATTAGAAAGTTCTGGACTTGAAAAGAACGAAGAACAATTGGAATGTCATCTTCATCCTTATACGGATCGCCAGCAGATTGCCCCAACAGCTCAAACAATAATCCTCCAGCCACCCTGACCGGAACCTGAATAAATTGGAAGCATATCAAAATACTGAAATACAACCACCTACAACCCAGTAAAAAATGGTTTTCCTCTTTTAGATCCTCCATATGATAGAGTTCTGATATTTCATTAAAATGGATACTAATGAACATTTCATTAAAGCTAAACTAGAAAACATTCTACCTCGTAAAGCAGGTGTTTCATCCTGTCACTAATTAGCTGACTCTCGTCCCTTAAAGCAATGCTAATTGCCGGGTGCAACCATTCGGCATTTCTAAGCCACGACTCGACAAAAGGATGAGCTGCAGCAACATGACACCACCACACGGGTCCCGCCGGTCGTTCCCAATAAGGAATAGCTACGTCTGCAACAGTTAGGTCATTTTCATCACCGCTAAAATCAAACTGCTGGTCAGACCATCTAGCATCCACCTGTACCATCTGGACAAGCTCTGAAATCCTAACCCAACCAATAGGAGCCCAAAAGCTTCCGGCAGGTCTATCCAAATCATCCTCCGGGGCATTCTCCTGACTTCCCAACTCAATTGGAGAGGTAGACTGGCGTCTTACACGAGTGTGGGTTTGTGTTTTGGCAGATTTAATATCATCCTCGGAGTGTGATGGAGGTTTGGAAGAAGATCTTGCCCTACCTGTTCTACTTCGTCCTTGAACAAATTCAAAAGCACAAATGAGCCCATCAGTCCAGAGCTCACTCTGTAAAGGATCACTGTAGCTTGTCCCCCTATGGCTCTGAGGCTTCCTTGCCTTACCAGGCTCCGATGAGAGGTCTTCGCTCATGCTACTAATCCCTGTAACACAAAATCAGCACAAGCTATCGTCCATCGCACTCAATTCAAATATTCCGGAAATCATACCTCAATCAAAACCGCACAAATGATTTCACCGGATGGAGAGGGAATCGCGCGGAGCCTGGATATCTCCGGTGGAAGAAAGAAGCCGGATGAACTACTACTCTAAAGTCTAAACATGCGGATTAATTAGAGAAAAAAACTGGAATTTCTTCATCACTTTATAGAATCCATTTCACTGGATTCAAAATGAAAGCGTAGAGCTGAAGTATTGTAGAACAGTGAGAGCTTTCCTTGCCGCGCAGCAATGGACTTGAGAGAAAGCATGCTCTTCAGTCCGTATAAAATTGGGATTCGATTCCTCTGTTTTATACCACTGTAATGCCCTTTTGTGAATTTGAGTACTCCCCATTTAGATTCTTCAATGGAAGTTTTCCTAACTCTTTAGTTTTATCTACAATGAATTTTAAAAAATTATATATAATTAATATACAATAATATTATACATCTAAATTTATAACATATCACCTCCAATATCTTTTATATCTAAAATTATAGTGTATTTTTACATTTTTTCTTGATAATTTAATTGAGTAAGTTTTTTTACGTTAATTCTTTCAATATTGAATTGAAGATGATGAACTTAGTCATGAGTTCTTCTTACCCAAGTAAGTATTACTACCTCCATTCTTAAATATTTGTCCAATTTTAACTTTTTAATCCATTATTTTCAACCTTTGACTCATAATTAAATAAATATATACTCCCTATTATATATTAATAAAATAAAATAATATTTTGAAAATATTTTATATATTAAATCTAATAGAACTGTTTTGTATCGGTATCTAATTTTATTTTTATTTAATTTGATATCAACGTTTACCAATTTGACAAAATCAAAAGTGGACATATACTAGGGAAGGGAGTAATTATTATGATCCTAAATGTACATTTTGTGTAATTGTAATGAACATTGTATAATTTTCAAATTTGTAGACATATGTTTCACGGATTCGGTTTCTTCAAGTTTGAGTTTCTTCAGGATCGGATAAGTCTGGATTCGTTTGAAAATATAAATTTATACACTAAGGTGTAATAAGGAAAAATTACAAAATAAGAAAAAAAAACTATTATAGCCTTATTTTTATCAAATTATATTTTTTTTATTAAAATACACAATTAAAACAATCCATATACTAGCAGGTCAATCAAATCGCGTTTGAATTCGATCATCAAAATTTTTGTTCGAACTCCAATATTCTTGGGTCAGGTCTTGGGTAAAGAAAAACACGAATGTCCTACTTTAATTGCCTCACATTTTACTCTTATTTTAGTATTTCTCCCTAATTGTTATAACTAATAGTTTTTATGATTAATAATTTGTATGATCAATATATTTAAGAAAGCCTTTTTTATTTTTTACTTGTGCACTAGTTGAATTTTCTTAAATTTGTACGGGGTATTTCATACTACGTACTTGGTCCGTCCCTGAGTGTTTGTCCACTTTTGACTTTTGGAACTGTTCATCTAAGCACTTTGACTCATCAAATTCTTTCAATGTGTAAGCCTAAAAATAGTCATATGTAATCTGTTTGATTCGTCTTAACATATAGATTATTAATATATAATTTTTATAATTTTTTAATATACAAATTACAAGATAAAATGTATTAAAGAAATGCATTGGATGGTGTGCAAAAATGAAAATGGACAAACACTCAAGGACGGAGGGAGTAAGTTATATTTTCATTTAAAAAAAATGAAATGAGTACCGAGTGCTGAACCAAGCCGAGTACTTGATGCATTTTAAAAAGCCTAATGTATCAAACAAAGATACACTATTTAAATGGAGTAGTAATACATACAGAGTGCATCTTGTTTTTAAATTTTAAACAGATTTTTAAACAAACTGAACTGAGAATTAGTCCAACATTGCAAACAATGAGAACCTAGAATTAGGACAGAGAATAAATCTTTTGTGGAAAAATCAAAGCTTATAGCTAAATGGTTAAGGAGTATGCATAACATTACTGTTACTGAAAAAAAGTGTTCAAAATTCAAGCACAAATATTCCCACCAACACCAACTTTATCTCTGTACTATAGCAACAATAACTGATGATATATGAAAATAAGTAAAAATACACAACCTCTAAGCACAGGGCAAGCAGCCAATGGAGCCTCCGCGTGCCGAGAACATAAATTATTGGCGCGGCTAAACAAGCTCCAAAGGCAGCTTTCGTTATGATTACAAGACCCTGAAAAACCTGAGAGGTGCTGGAGGGGGGGGGGAAGTAAGCGATTAGTAGCCGTTTTGCCACAGCTGTTGGGAAGATGGCTTTGGCTGCTGGACTTGAGCACCTGCCAGAGAACCATCTCTCAGGTGCTGCTGCTGCTGCGGGTGGTGGTGGTGGTGATCCAGCGAGATCCCAGCTTGAGAATGGTAGAAGTTTGGGTATCCCAAAGATGCGTGATTCTGAGATGACTGTTGGGGAACTTGCCGGAACCCACCACCGGGTGGTTGATTGTGCCCTTGAATGTTGTAGTATGGGTTGGTGGGAGGCGCAGACATTGTTCGGGAACTGTGTCCGTGGACCCACATACCTGAATTATCACCCTGCATCGGAAAAAAATGCAGAGTACAAGTCTCAGATGATAGAGGAATCAGAGTGTCTGATAGGCCCAGTTTGAAAAGTACTCCATATATAGAAAAACAAGTGAGTGCCTAGCCCCTTTGGTAGACATTTTATTTGGCCTATAGTGAAAAAAAAGTAGTGCAAATGTTGCTCTTTTTAGTTGAAATGGCTGGATACTTCGGCTTTTGCTTTTAAGCACAGAGTAGCATTTTATTTATCTATTTAAAATTTTATTTTATAAAAACAATTTTGATAACATAACATATTCCACAAATTCAAGCAGTTGAGCCACTTTCAACCATTTTAGGACTTTGCCTGAAGGGCTCTTGATAGACAGAATTTGGTAAACACAAAGCTGAAATAGGTGAATTAACTGAAATTATTTTTTAAAATATTTCATAGTTTAATTCAACATGTCAGGAAATGGGCACAAAACACGACCATCTTAAAATAGCTTATGCACTTTTTTTTCTCATTATGAGTTCATCCAGCCAACATAATCATTTAACTAATTTGGTAGAAAACCTGGTAAGCAAAGCTGAAAAATAGACAAATCAAGCCACCAAATGAACAGTAATGATCTGATGTAATAAAACCAAGAAAATCTCAAAAGTTAACATGCGGAGCTTACTTGTTGAAGGGACATTAAGTGATTTATGTCCTTGTACCGGGAACTTAGCCCATCATCAATACCCAAAGATGTGCTAGGAGCCGCAGAGGGATGCAATGGGAAGCTTCCATGAACCGTGCCACCACTATTCCCAAAGGCACCACCATATCCAGAAGCAACACCAGCAGCAGGGGGAGGCAAGCTACTAACTGACACACTGTTCTTGTACTGTGGGAGCAATGCTGCCAGCGATTGTTGGTAAGAACTGTTACCGGCAGCAAAGGGTGGTTGTTGGAAACCAGGAGGCATATATGTGTAACTCTGTGGCATGTAAGGGTAACTAATTATGTTGGTAAAAGGCCCCACGGGAAGTGTTTGTTGCGAATATGGATGCAAGGCAAGGTGTTGATGTATAGCGGGTCCCGTAGCAATGTTACTCCCGTTAAGACTCTGCTGTGTAAGATGGGTTGATGATAAACCAATAGCCTTCAAAGCCTGCTGCAGCATAAAACACGGCTGGTTATAACTTATAACACATCCCAAGAACAACAAAACCAGTAAAATACAACACTGTGGGGTCACGAATCATTTCAAAATAATTCCTGTTGATATATGAAAACAGCGAGCTCAGAGATTCAGTATACTAAATAAAAACAGAAGTCCAACAGAATAGTGAAGGTCAGAATGATCAAGAACAAGGAAGAGTAAGGAACAAAAGGCTCAACAGAAAGCTGACGGAGTAGAGAGGGTTGAAAGACTGGAGAACATCAGAAGACTGAAGATAATAGAACATGGACTGGTGGAAACATATATGTTCGAAGACAAAGCACTACTTGCTAGAAGATGAAAAAACACAAGGACCCAAGATAAGATCGATGAATCACACTCAATCTAATTATTCAATCAACAGCGGGAAAAATCTAAACAAATTCAAAATAGCCAACACAACCGCGTGAAGGGAATGAAGTCAACGAACATATGTCCGGAGAATCTTTTCCCACTGAAATATTTAGATATTAAGGCTTGGCAGGTGGACTAGATCAACTACTCACCATGGCAAAAGAAGCAATAATAGAGAACAAAATCTAAGGGAAAAGTATGAAACTATACCTCTGGCATGGAAATTGAAGAACCCCCAGAAATAGAAACTGAATTGTTATACTTTGGAGGCATTGCTTGTGAAGAAAATGGTGAATAAGGATGTTCAGACTCTCTACCAGCATGAACATTTGCCGTCAACAAATTGCTAGGTAAGGAACTAGAGTAGCCCTGCATCGGATACACACAGAAAAAATACAAGGTGAAGTAATTCTCAGCTAACAGCCTAACACACAACTTGATTTCATGACCAGAACAAATCCAATAAAGTCCCACTTTGTGGGGTCGTAGGAGGGTAAGTGTACACAAACAATACCCCTACGTGGAATGTAGAGAGGCTGCTTCCAAAAGAAACACAGAAAAACAGGTAAAGGAAAAAATGGATAACAGACTAGAGGAGCACAAAAGAAGCTAGTAGACATATATACAATCAAACAAAGGCATTTAGTCCTACACAAAGGTAGAGCACTACTCAAAGGCCTACCCTTCCACACTAATCCTAGACCTCCAGACTATCTAAGGTCATAACCTCTGTTAGCTCCTCAAACTAGTGTCTAATCACCTCTTTCCAAGTCTTCTTAGGTCTATCTACCCCTCCTTAATTCCCCTACCACGAGCCTTTCACACCTCATTGGAGAATCCAAACTTCTCATTACTACGTGCCCAGATCATCTGAGTCTAGCTTCACGCAACTTAACCCCACAGAGGCACTCTCCCCTTCCCCCGAATACCTTCATTCCAAACCTTATCCAACCTCGACCACACATCCATTTCATGAAAAGGTAAATTTCATAAAAAAATAAAGGCTAAAAAGTGGATTGTATGTGTTCAAGCACACTTGCTTGCATTACAAATTTTCCCCCTCATGATAAAAAAAAAGAATTAAAATGTTTTTACCCCCTTCAATTATAGCAATTTGTTTTACTTCCCTGTAAAATAATAACTTTTGTTATTCATCCCTGTAATAAGACGGAGGGGAACTAAAAAGAAACAAAAGCATAAATTACAGAGAATTAATGATTTAACGAAAAAACTAATACATAAAAAACTATATTAAGGATGAAATAACATATTTAAGCCAAATAAAACTCTATAACTAATGCTCACCATGGCATTTGTAAACGAAGCGTTATTCTTTGTGTGTGAGCTTGGTTGAGATTGACTAAATGCCACATTAGGGGATTGAGAATTCTCATAAGTATAGTCTGCAGGTTTAGAAGAGGGAAAGCTATATTGGTTGGACTGTGCTGCTGCTGCTTCAGGATATTCCACTTTCAGTGAGTCTGGCTGTGAATCAGTTGGCTGCTCATAATTCTCAGAAACAGCTTCTGTCCTATGGAATAAAATATCACCAGTTGCATTCCTCAGATCCTCATCACCATAGTATTCAGAACTTCTGCAAGAAATTTTATTCAAAAAAATATTAGATACCTTGTGTTCATTTCAAAACTACGGGTATGTTTGGATCACAGAAAATACTAGGAATAGAGAAAAAACTGACATGCATTTTCTTATGTTTGAGTTCTGCTTGTAAATTAAAGGAAACTGAATAATGATTCGTTTAGTTCTCTCTCTCTCTCTCTCTGTGTAAGTATAAAGATTTCTTAGCATTTATATAATAGAGAAAAATATATATAATGAGTATCAACAAAAATCTAAAATAAATTTTTTGAGTTCTAGCCTATATTTAATTTCCCCACATTTTTTTACTTGCAATTTTGCTTTAAATTCTCCTTCCTATTAATATTTCCTTACAATATTACAGGTCAAAACGGCCTCTAAATGCATGGAGAACCCACTTGAAATGCCATGAATCGAAGTAAAAGTAAGAGAGTTAGGAATATACACATTGGTCAAATGCCCATCAGGTGGAGCATCTGCATCTACAGATATGTCTTCCACGTGTGCCTCCACAGGAGCAGATGCCAAATCCCCAGAGGGTGTAGCACTAATTCCAGATCCAAAGCTACCAAAACTGAGGTTCAAACAGTCTGCAGCTTGAACTTGCAGGTGCTCAGGAATCACTACAGAAGGTCCATCCCTTTCAGGTGATGCAACTTGCTCCTCCTCCTGTATACTAATTTGTTGCATGTTGGCAGCAACTAATGAAACTGAAGCATCAGCATCTTCAACTGCAATAAAAATAGGATGAAGGTAATGAAGTGATTCCTTTGAGATATTTCAGAAGATGAAACAGTTGTTGAGTAGTTAGCATGCATCCTTTCATGAAATAAGTAGTTGTATGCTGTCAATTAGTAACCAAAGGTATTAGTTAATCACTTCATTAGCCATGATCAGTATCCAGTATCTAAGGCTCCTTTTGTTTCCGCAAAAATATTTTGTTAAGGAAAATGTTTTCATCATTAGCCAAAATGAATAAGGCAACCAGTATCTAAGACTCCATTTGATTCCACAAAAACTTCTTAGAGAAAATGCTTTCCACATGGTGGAAATAAATCGTTTTTTGTATAATACAATGTTTGAAATACAAATATCTGAAACATGTAACTGTTTGAAAACGACTTCTCATTTTCACACAAGATTAAGGCTTTGATCACAAACAATGCGTAAAAAAACAAAGGGAAGTCATTTTATTGTCTTTGGGTTTACCTTGGAAAATGAAACAGAAAATGAAATATGAATAATTTTTTTTAAATTTTCCCATATATTTAGATTTCTTAGACTTAATACAATAGGAAAAAATAGATAATTAGTTTGAGAAAATATAAAAAAAACAAGTTTATTGACTTTTTTACTTTTAGTTCATCCTTTATTCTCCAAAATTTTTTTCATTCCACTTTCCTCCATATTTTCTTCCTCTAGTCCACCAATCCCAACTGGTCGGAACTAAGGTGCTGATTGTGACGGTGATTTTCTTTCCCTGGTATTTTCTGGGCTCAAAATGGAGCCTAAAGAAATTCAGCATACAACTCTCACCTTCAGTACCATCAAAAGCATGATTAAGAGAAGGCTGGTATCTATCAAGATCATTGTCTGCACCTCCAGAATTATCATCCACAAATTTTCTGTCATGAAGAGAGTCGGACACCATGGGACTGTCACCAGCAGAATTTACATTATCTGTGTCATTAAATTGTGCTTCTGGAACCTCGTCGAACTGGGGTTGATGTTCGCTAGTTCTATTGAACTCCATAGTAGATGAATTTGGATGCAGCTGGGACGTAGGAGGATCCGGGACAGAATAATTTCTAGCAGCAGCTGATGGTTGCTCAATTAAAGGCCAGTCATCATGCTGTTGAGCAGGAGAAGTCTGGTCATCTTGAGAATGATGCCAATTCTCATCTAGAGGACCACCAGAAGACCTCTGGGAAAAGCTGTGACTAGCAACATTGGCCTGTGGCCAAGATTCATTACTTGAACCATTTGTCGCTTTACTGTGTGGCTTACCCATCTTCACAATATCAGCCATTGACATTTTCCCTGGAACACCTACCCAAGCAGGCTGGTGCCCAGATGAATATTGTGGAGTTGGTGAAACATCATCAGCTAACTTCTTCTTTTCAGTGTCAACGGCATCACTAAAAAACCAGACATAGAAGTGATTAAAAAAAGAGCATTAGCTACAAAAGACTTGAAGGAATACTCAAAGGATTTGAAAAAATACCCTAAAAGGATGTCCAATATGCATGCATAATTGCATTTCGGATGAAAACTGAAAATAACTGTATGTGCTTAAGAACATAATCTGAGGAAGCAAATACCATTCCCAGCTGCCAATAGAGGGCATTATAGTATACAATTAAACATATCAGCAAATCAAATCTGAACACTTATATTAATGTTCGGACACTAGTAGTTTTGGGTGGCCCATAGCCCCATATGAAATAATCAGGTATGATCAATTGAATTGTTCTACAGATTAATTCCCACAATTGACATGTTGATAGAAATCAAAGACAGATGGATAAGAGTTTCACAGATGTACAGGCAAGTTGGAGCTCTTCAATTAAATTTAAGCTCAATGGAATATTAGATACAGATCCCAAAATTACTAAATCCTTGTGTATTCTCTCACAAAGAGAGTTTTTGAGAGACAACAGAGCAGGCAGAGGTAGTAATTTAAGACCAAGTAGCAACCTAATATGGCAGAGCAGAAACTGAAAGTGGGTCAATCCAATAATCCTTTCTGTTTAAACATATGTACACATATGTAACTGAACATAGAACAACAAAACAGTGTGTAAAGTTTGGCCTACTTTTACAATACACTTGTGAGCAAACTAAGCATTTTGGGTGGTATGATGAAGGTAAGAACCACGTTACCACGCTTCAAATATAAAATATCCATGCATAATGCATTAACAGATATGATAAGAGAAAATCAATTCAAATTTCTATCAGACATCCTCCTGATTACTAGAAAATCATTGCTCTAGTTTAAATTGTGGTAGGTCGACTACTTGTGCAAACGCCCAAATACGGAAATACCCAATGCAGAGCTCAGTGATATACTCTGTATATTTAATTCGTAGTATCATACACTATCAAAAAAGACACTACAAATAACAATCCTTGAAACAAAAAAGGGGAAAAAGCATTACTATAAGAATATATGTTTCACAATCCAGTAAAACTTACTTGATGGTAGGCAGCCGCCTAGTTGTAACACTCCCTGTTATTCTTGTTGATTTCGTTGTACTAAATCCATTCTCCTTGTATGCAGAGGTTGATTTGCCGTGTAAAGCAAAGTCTAAATAAAGGATGAGATTTCAAATACAAATGCTTTGTAGTATGAAGAGGAGCTGAGAAGGACACAACGTAAATCAAAGGAATAAAATTTTTTAAGTAAACAACCGATATAAGTACCTGAACCACCACGCCCAGCATAGCGATCTGCACTTCCCTTGCTACCACGGCCATAACTACTAGCACCATGTGGTCTAGATTCGGGAGCATCTTTATTCTGTAAAGAAGACAAAGAGAACTCAGAACCAGTTAAACAAATAATGTATCTGATTATTTATGCTTTCAATACAAACACGCACCTCTTTCCTTTTATCTCGCTTGCTTTTCACCTCATGAAAAGGATCTAAATATTCAGACATTTTGAATTAGAAAGGATAAAAAAGCTTCCAAGACATAGAGTCATATAGGGCAACCTATTCATGATGATGCAAAACTACAAGTAGTACTAAAGAAGAGTAATATCGAATCACAGCAGAACATTGTCAAATAACACATCTGTAATGATATATACACTTCAAAAATAATACTCCGGGTATATAAGTATATAATCCTAAGATATAAACATGCAAGAAGCAATCTCTTAGTACAACAACAGCAACCCTGTGATATTGGACGAGGGTGGATGTGCGCAGGCTTTGCCACTACCTAAAAAAGAGATGTTATTTTGGAAAGACCATTGGCTCAAGAAAACACAAATTTGAGTTAGACAATCAAATATAAAATACAAATGGTAAGAGTTAAATAAACTACAAAACAAAGAAAGGATGAGTAAATAACATCACACGAATAAACAAACCTCTACAGAGGCACCCCTCTAACCTAACTCCCTCCTATACCAAAGTCAACTTATCCTAAAACTCTAATCATCAACCTCCAAGCCGCCTTATGTAGGGTCATGTAGTGACATGTAGAAACAACATGCCATGTCTAATCACTTCATCCCAACGCTTTCTCGGTCTACCCTACCTCTGAGGGATGTCGTTATAAATATATTTAACCATTATAAATGTTTTGAATTCATATTAATCTCCTAATCCCTACTTTATCACCACATTCAACTTTGCACAAATCGTTTATAAAAAGGAAATGTGTGGTTGAGATTAATTTAGAAGAGATGCAAAAATATATCAACAAAAAGAACTCTTTCCTAGACACGGATTGGTTATGGAACGGACAAAAAAGAATTGAATCCACATATAATCATAACTGTAATCATATCTGAGTCCTTATCCATCCAGATTATCCACAAACAGCATACTACTTTTGAGTCCTGCTATGAAAACTCTAACAAGAGTCCACAAATACGAAAAAGGTTACAAATCAGATAAAGTAGCACGCTTCACATAGTTACAGAAGCTTCAGATTGGATGTGTTTTAATAATAATGTTATGCATTCCTTGTGTAATTAGGTCAAAGTTCCAAACTTTTTATCTGGCTCACTGCTTTGATGTTTTCACCACTACAAAAACTGCTTTTAGTAGTAGTTTTTTGGCTAAAGAGCTTAGAAAAGATTTTTTTTTCTTCAGGAAAACAATGCTCAAAAATTTCAAGAGAATTTGACACTATCTGAATTTATTCTATTCAAGTGAAAATTACGAGCACTTCATTCAATAAAAAAGAGAGGGAAAAAAGGAAGAAGATCACGAATCAAACAACGCACGCAATTTGTGATGAATATAAATTCAAAACCGTCAAAAACGCCATTATCGATGCAATTAAAACCCAAAGACATTCGCTTTTAAGGCTTTTGGTGAATGAGAGACCTTGAGAGAGGAGCCTGCTGACGGCTTCGTTAGGGTCCATATTACACTCTTTAAGAGCGGCGTAGATCTCAGAATCAGGATGGTTCTTCACTATCTCCTTCAAACTGTCCACCATCTTCCGCGACCCCGTCGGAATCATAGCAACTCCGCCGCCGCCGCCGCCGACGTTACCGCCCCTTCTGCTACTCATCCTTAATCTCGCTCTAATACAGAGAATATGAATATAGCGCTGATACTATTTATTTATATAAATATATATACGGAACCTTCTGCTTCTTCTTCTTCTCTTTAGATCTGTTGCAAGTACACACTCTATCGCAGTCGAGGACACGCACAGTGAGGGGTTCCGTTCATCCGGGTGCTCTTTAACCTCCCCAATTTATATTTCTCCTTTTTAGTTTTTGTTTATAGAAATTGCTGGATTAGTACTCCGTATTGTTTATGTCTTTTTTGGAAATTTTCAAGTTCCTTTATCATCCGCTCTAAAACACTTTTTCAATTTTTTTTAATAAAATACTCCCTCCGTTTCAAATTATTTATCACATTTCTATTACCAAAATCTTCTTATTAAAGAAATACTCCCTCCGTCCCAAATTATTTGTCACATTTTTATTAAAGAAATAAAAAATAAAAATTACATATCAAAAAACTACATGAAAAGTTCTTCGAAATAAGAAGTGTCAAGAATATTTTATTTTATTAAATAACCAATGAAAACGTAGAAATAAACAAAAGTTCCCGCGACGGTTGAAAAAGCAAATGTGGCAAATAATTTGGGACGGAGGGAGTATTTTCAGAAGATTGTGATTTTTATATTTTTCATGCTTTTCAATTAAATTTTAGTCACATTGTTCTATAATTTCTTATTTTTATATAGATTACACTATTTTTCTCATCTCTCAATAAGTTTTTTTTATTTGTGTGTTTTCATTTATTATTTGATAAAATAAAATATTCTTATTACCTTTTTTGTTTTATATAACTTTCGGCATAGTTTTTAAAATTTACTGTATTTTTTTACACTAATTTTTAAATAAAATAATTTTAAAAGATACGATTTTTTGTCTCGTAATTCTAAATTTTATTCTAATTTAGGATGAAGGGAGAATACACACACACACATATATAAGGGCGTCTAAAATGAAATCATTAACTTATACATCTACAATACTCGATGATAAAGATGGTAGTTCCTACCCCCAACCCCCCTTCCAGGGAGGGGGGGATCGGGTGGAATCTTTAGACATGGCATCACTTTAGACTTACTATATACATATATGCTTGAATTTCATGATGTCATCGCAAATGTTAACCTTGATAACCTCCTTTAAAAGGAGGAACTTTTACTTGGTCAGTATAAGGTGGAGAAGGCGGATGGAGTGATGGTTACTCATTTGAGCAAGATCTCTTCTGATCATAAGCCTTTGCCGAGGACTTCTAAAAAAGTCTCTTGTGATCAAATTCGAGCAAAGGTTAACCGATCTAAGACGATGATGACGAAGATGAAGGTCTAGACCTGTAACTTCTTCTTCCGATTCCTCTATTGACTTCGTTTTCGACTTCCTTCGAATGTGAGGTATATATCTGAAATGATATATGATGGTGAACCATCATGGAGGGTAAAGTGACGACATGGATGTGCAAAGTTTGATATCGTTGTTGGCGACTTACGGGCTAGACCAAGAGATAATCGGTTGCAGGTGGTATGGTTATGTTACTAGTAGAAGAAACAAGGGGTATTTTTGTCAAGTGAAAGCATTTTTTATACATTCTTAAAAATGAGCCTCAGTCAAACTGGGAAGATCATTATAGGGCGGAGGAAGTATTATTAATAGTAATGTTGTTATTATTGTTTTATTATAATTATACTAATAATAAATATTTCAATCCATTCAGGCTGGGCCGGCCTATGGCCTTAAGCATAAACCCGAGCCCAGCCCTAAAATATCTTGGCCATCATTTATAAGGCTCAAGTCCGGACCGTACCCTAAAATGTCAAGCCCAAGCTCGTCATTTCATAGGTGGGCTTTTGCGGGCATGCCGAATACCCGATCCCGTGATCGAGTCTAGTTGTGTATGTACTGTGGGGATATTTATACTCCTGGCCATCATTTAACCCATAAGAAACCAACCTTAATTTTTGGATAGAAATGGATGAAGACAGGGAAGCACAGTACAACCATTGGAGATGGTGAGTCTAAAAAAACCAAGAGTTTACCATGGCTTGTATATCAATCAATGCCATAAAAGGGTCATCTATTTTTCAAACAGACAATGATAGTTACTGATTTTTTTTGAAAGACACCTTTACTAATTCTGATTAACATCGGAAGTACTCATGACTTCATAGATTATAACACAATTACAAAATTGAGCTGTCAAATGGATAGCATCAACCCAAGGAATGTCCAAGTTGCTGATGGAAATAAAATCCCTGGGTCTAAAATCTACAAAGGATTCTCTTGGCTGCTAAAAAATACCAAATTCATTGTTGATTTGATGATCTTACGCTTGGAATGTTGTGATATGGTTCTGGGGGTTCAGTGGTTACCTACACTAGGACCCATTATTTGAGACTTTCAAAAAATGTCTATGGAATTTCATTTATTGGGAAAAAAGAATATGTTGAGATGAATAATGTATAAGAACATAAAACCAATGAAGACCAGGAAATTGAGTGAAGTGTTGGAAAAAGAATGGCAATTTTCATTTTTACAGATCTCTGATATTTCCCCAGACTATTTAAACTCAGTATTTGAATGTTCTTTACTCTTAGCTTCTATGACAACTCCTCATAATGAAGCTATGGAATCTATAGTAGAGCAGTACGATGATCTCTTTGAAGAACCACAAACTTTACCTAACATTAGGGAGGGATTAGAATGCCAGATTCTTTTCATATCAGGAGTTCATCCTGTCAACAGCAGGCCTTGCAAATACCTTACAATCAAGAAGAATATAATTGGTCTTCCAAAAGTTGGCAATAATCCAGTGAATGTTATGGCTGACTCATCTGCTGTTCAGAAAATGTCTATGAAGTTTCATTTAAGTGGACAAAAACATTAACTCAGAGGGACATTATACAAAGAATTTAAAATCATGGGAGCCAAGCAATTGATTGAACTCTTGGACAAGAGACAACTTGCAATCTTGCAGGTTTTTGCCCTTCTCTCTACTAAAAGTATTTTTTATCTTGGAGTTCCACTAAAAGAAGGAAGTCAACCTATGACTCTCATGCCTTACAAACACTTGGAAGGGGGTGAAGTTCAATTACAGGAAATCATTACTGTGATGCATAAACATTCATTGTTTAGTAAAAGAAGTAAATGCAACTTCACATTGCTTCAATCATTACTGTGATGCATAAACGTTCATGGTTTAGTAAAAGAAGTTACCTCAATGTTTTAAGCAGCATTTTCCTCTTTGTAATCTTTGAGGACAAAGATTTTTGAAGGAGGGAGTCTTGATACAGGCCTAACAAATAGCTTTAATATGTTGGGTTGTTAAGAGTTAGTTTTTATTCTAACAGAATTTTGTGTATCTTCCGTTTATATACTATGTTTGTAGCGAATATTCATCATCAATAAAACTTTTCATCTTCTTCTTCGTTCCTCTCTACAAATTCTCTCCCTCTCAACTCTTTTTCAGCAGAATCGTTCGAGCAATTCACATCCCTTGCTCCTACTTCTGTTGCGTAGATACTCGGATTGAACATTCTAAATCATGTTCTACATCATAATCAAATACATATGATTTGAACAAACTCATTTTTAACAATGATCCACTATGCATTGAATCAAATTGAAAATTGTTTCAGATTGCGCCACCAATCTGATCAGGTCCGTTAATTATAATAGCTTTTTGAAAATCTTGATATGAAGAAGAACAAAGAGCATGGAAAAGCTAATATTATCACATGGAATTAAAATAAATTACCAACAAGAAGTTTAATTAATTAAGGTGATCGAGAGATGCTTGAACAACGAGCATCTAAAGCACTTCCATTCTTAGCTTCTTCCTCGGTGAAGAGGGTTCATGTACGCAAGGAAAGGATATCGAGGAGTAGAGATAGAAAGCCATCTTCGATTTTCCCATACCAAAAGTTTTAGCACTTTAAGCCCAAAATAAATTACAATCGTATTTGTGTTCCAAGATTAGGATAGTCTTCTCATATGTTTCACATTTTTGTTCAACCCTTCTTTTTTTAAGGGTTAATATGGTTATAGTCTCTTTAAAATAAGCGTTTTTTTGAGTCACTTTAATTTTGTTGTTAAATCATCCTTACAAAAATCTTTATTTTGAAAATGTCCTTAAACATAGTTTGTACTTCTAATTTGTTAACATAACACATTTATTTCATACTCAACATCCTAATCTTGTATTTTTAATTACCCCGGACACAATTTTCGTGTCATAGATCATGTCCTTCATTGAATTATATCTCCGATTTCCAAATATCTGCAAATTTGGTATGTAAAATGAATAAAAAATGTCGGAGGTAGTAGAAATGCAAAACTAGAATATTTAGAATGAAATAAACGTGTTATCTCAATAAATTAGAAGTACATATTATGTGTAATGACTATTTTTAAAATTAAAAACTTTGTGAGGATGATTTAACAAATTTTCTTTACAAGGATAAAAACTAAAAGTCACATATTTAATTTTACAAGGACTAAAAGCATATTTAACTCTTTTTTAAAATCATCCTAATTTGTTTTTAATTTTTATTATACTCAAAAGTGCTCAATATTGGACAACTATGTTGTTCTTTTTCCTTTTTTAATATAGATTTAGTTATTCTAACCTGAAACAACATGTACACTAAAAAAAATGAGTCCACATCGAGCTATAACTTGATTTGACCAATCAACTGGTTAAGATAATAATATTTCAATAGAGTAATTGTTAGAGTATAAAATACATTTTCTAGGTTACAACCACAACTAGGGATGACAATTCAACCCGAACCCGAGCTTAACTGACCCGACCGACTACTTAAATATCCGAACCCGAACCGAAAATAAAATAATCCGAACCCGACCCGAAATTTTTTACCCGAACCCGACATCAGGTTGGGTCGGGTGTGGATTTATAATTTTGCCCGACCCGACCTGACCTGAACCCGACCCGACTAAAACCCGAATATTTTATTACATAAAAGTCTATCTATGGATATAATGAGCACTCCGTAAAATCTCTTGACAAAGTGCTACTATATGAAGTATGTCTTTTATAATCATTTTTATAATCTCTTAATAAAAAAGGAGACATAAAAAAAAGAGACACAAAAAATTAGATTTAATCTTTTTAAAATTATTGGGGTACGTCGAATTGATTATTGGTTAAAAGTCGGGTTCGGGTCGGGTTCGGGTTTCGGGTTGAAATGTCGGGTTCGGATCGGATTATTGGCTTAAAAGATCGGGTTTCGGGTCGGGTTCGGGTTTCGGGTTTAAAAGTCGGGTCGGGTTCGGGTATAGTACTATCCGACCCGAACCCGACCCGTTGCCATCCCTAACCACAACATTGAGCTTTTGATTGGGTTGGTTCGTTGACATGGTCTCAAATCATTCTTGACTAAGAAGTTACGAATTCGAACCTCACTCACTCCCACTCAATTTTAAAAAAATAAGGTTTCACGTACAAAATTCGAAACAGTCACGCTTGCACGGGAGGACATGTTAGAGTATAAAATATCTTTCTTGGGCTAAAAAACACAAAATTAGGTTTTTGATTGGATTAATTCCTTGACAATAATATACCGATTACCGAGTAACGAAATATAATGTAATCAAACCATAGTTTTAAAATCCGGTTTGGGACCGGCCGGTTCAAACCGTGAACTGGCGAACCGGTGGCCCAACCGGTCCGGTCCAGCCCTTTGGACCGTAACCAGCTTCAAACCAATCCAAAACGGTGTGAACCGGCCGGTCGAACCAGTCAGACCAGTTTTTTTTTTTTTGCGAAATTTGAATTTTTTTCCAAAACATGCCACCATGGGAGTTTGAACCCAAGATCTCTTGGAGATTTGGTTAAGTTCATAATCATTCAGGCAAGGGTGGTTTTTGTTGCAAGTTCACTTAATCTTTTATAATACTGAGTATTTCCTAATTTAAAAAAGATTGTATAAATTAAAGATTTCTTTTCAATTATAAAAATATAATATTATATAGCTATGAGTCAAACACAAAATCATTGATACTATTACAAAATGCATATCATGCAAAGATTTCATTTGAGTATTTTTTAATACTAAACATCTTATTTAAAAAAATAAAATCAACTCTTCATTTATAAAATTTTTAATATTAATTTTTTAATATGTAAATTTTATTTTTTAACTTAGTAAAATGACTCAAGTATATTAACATAATTTAAGTCAAATGTTATAAATTACTTTTCTTTAGGTATTTATATATGAGGGAGTGTGTTTGTCTATATGCATGTATGTATATACATACACACATACATACATACATACATATACATATATATATATATACACATACATACATACATATATATATATATATATATATATATATATATATATATAATTTTTAAATATGTTTAAACCACCGGTTCGACCAGTGAACCACTAAACCAATACCTTGACCGATTCGGTCACCGATCCGGTTCTGAAAACTATGAATCAAACTCATGTTATAAATTTCAAGTGTATAAAAGTTTCTTTACTAATAAGATTTTAGTTATGTTTTTCTTTTTTAGTTGTTCGAAAAATATCTCAATTCCATTTAAAATAAGAAATATTGGATGGTTTACGTTATTTTTCTCTTTTCTACATAAATTGTCACCATATTGTTCCAAAAAAAAATTGAACTTTAACCCTACAATTTACATTATGTAAAAATCAACTGATGACATTTACTCCCTCCGTCCCTAAATATTCACAGCATTTGCTTTTTCAGCAGTCGCGGGAACTTTTGTTTATTTCGACGTTTTCATTGGTTATTTGATAAAATAAAATATTCTTGACACCTCTTATTTCGAAGAACTTTTCATATAGTTTTTTTATATGTAATTTTTATTTTTTATTTCTTTACCAATATGTAAATAAAATGAATTGAAAAAACTTGATATTTTGCCTCGGTAATAGAAATGTAACAAATAATTTGGGACGGAGGAAGTATTTAGATATGAAGGGAGGAATTGATTCCTAAAAAAATTTCTTTTCACATTTGCTTTTGGGTAAACATATTTTTCTCAGTTGTCTATGCGGAAAGATTTACGAGGCGGCCATTGTTCTTGTTATTTAAAATTAAATCACAATATCACACAATTCCTTTTTTGAAAACACAATATCACACAATTTAACTTTAAATAATCGCACCAAATCAAAATAAGGAACTTTTAAAATGACGAAAAACTGAAAATTGAATTTAGAGAAAAGTATCCCAAATGAGATCGACTAAACAGATTTTTTTTTTTAATTTTTACATAAAAAAGACCATTTAATTTGGTCCTACTGGGTGCAGCTCAGGTTTTCAATTTCATTTTAACTTTTTTGTTCTTCTTGATAATAGTTAAACCATTTACTGTTCTCGTGACTGGATTGTAATGTTAGTAGTTAGTACATATTGTCTTCGGGACTCAACAGTAATACCAGTTTTTAGTGCCTTTGTCGTGCCATTGGGCACTAATGCGTGTTTTTAGTGCATAGTGCCTTCGCAACTATGTAGTAATATTGGTTTTTAGTAAAGACAGTATAGTCCGATCCTTTAATCAAAGTTCTAGTCTAATGTGTTAATTAAATCCTATTTACATAAAACACTATGTAGTCTGTAATTGTTCTTAAATTTATTTATGTTTTTCACTCTTTCTAACTTGATTTAGCTTTAACACTATATACATTTGGTTCAAGAAATTTGAAACGAAAAGAAAAGAAAATAATTTTTTCTTATTTTCTTCGCCAAAAATTAGAGGAATTTGGTTTTTCCACCCCTTAATATTTTTTTTGCTTTCTCATTTCTTTTCCTTACACATTTCTTTTCCTCTCTAACCAAACAACAAAAATGTTTACATTCTCGTTTTCTTTTCCTTTCCCAAACACAGTGTTAAGGTCAAAGATATGAGTGTTTTTGGCTGGATATAGAATTCTTTACACCTTAAAACCATCAAAATGACTTCAAAATATAACAAATTAAAAATTAATCCTTTTAAAATAAACCACCCTAATTAACTTGAGTGATTAGTTTGTATACTTCTCCAACAACAAGAAGAAAACAAATGCAGAATCCAAAAGCAATTAAGATATAGTATTTAACTTAAAATCAAAGACAAAGAAAGAAGAATAAAGTACATATATATATACCTTGTTAGCTCAACTTCCTTATTAGCTAGCTTGCCTTGACCATGAAGCAAATATATATCTTTACAGCCCTGCAAATTAAATCCCCTCTAGCTAGAAAGAGCAGCCTTACAAGAAAAGAACCAAATAACAGCCTTGTCGTCATTCTCCCAAAAAACAAAAACCAAAAAAAAAAAAAACTCTGGCTACTCATCATAGTATAAAACCCCCTTCCTCCTGCACAAAGCAATAATAAGTAACACAAACCTTCAAAACTACTTCTTGGTTTTCGATCGTCTTGAGTTTAATTAAGTTTTTGATTGAGTTAGTCTCCACTAAGAACATATATATACAACAATGGCCGAAGGAGGACAGCTTAAACCAGTGGCGTCTTTTCTTTTGGTGCTGAATTTCTGCATGCACGTCGTGCTCTTGGCCATCGGCGGTTGGGCTATGAACAAAGCCATTGATCACGGCTTCATCATTGGTATGTAGCATAATCGTATAGTCGCTTATTGCCAATTTTTCTCTTGTTTTCTCTTTTCTCATTTCTTTTTTTTGTATTCAATTTTAGAAAAGGATGTGTTTCAGAACATTTCTATCTCATCTAAGCAAATTCAAACTTTTCTCTTTTCATAATTCGACATATTTTTCTTAATTTCTGGAAAGTTAATGATAGAATCTAGGATTGGGTATAGATAATTAGATTGAGCAATAAGACACTTTGGGTTGAACCAAATTAAACGATTGAATCCAATCGATTACTTAGTTCAACTCAAGAACTTATATATCGATAACTTTTATATTCAACTTCCAATGTGGGATAAACTCTAACACTCCCCCTCAAGTGGACAACCGGGCCATTTTGGGCCAAAACCTGCTCCGATACCATGATAGAATTTGGGATGGGTAAGGACAATTGGAATAAGATAATTGGGTTGAACCACATTAAAAGATTGAATCCAATCGATTACTTAGTTCAACTCAAGAACTTTATACCGATAACTTTTCTATTCAACTTCCGATGTGGGATAAACTCTAACAATTAAAGTGGTGTGCAGATTAAGTTAAAACGAAGAGAGCAATTAATTAAATGTATAATAAATATTGTACTCCGTATCAAAGTTAATGGGTGGGATTTGAATTGAGCAGACACCGGACTTAAGCTCCCGGCGAATTTCTCTCCGATATTCTTTCCGATGGGGAATGCGGCCACCGGATTCCTGGTCACATTTTCGCTGATCGCCGGAGTTGTTGGAGTGGCATCTGTCATTGCCGGAGCAAACCACATCCGCCGTTGGAACGTTACGAGCATGCCCGCCGCTGTTTCTGCCGCCGCTATTGCCTGGGCTCTCACTGCCCTTGCCATGGGGTAAGTATTATTCAGTCCGATAATTATATTCTCGTTCACAATTCACAGAGTCAAATTTTGTACACTTTGGTAGTTATTTTCGTTGCTTATTTGATAAAATAATGTAGTTACTACACATCCAGTTTTTTAGAATTTTTAATGTAGTTTTTAAATATGGGATTTTTATTTTTTAATTTCTCACCATTTTTTAGATAAAATAATTTAAAAATAATTTCAGTCAAACATCGTGACGCACAAAAGAGAGTAATAATTATTACTCTCTCCCGGGGTCCAAAATACGGAGTATTTTTTTTTTCATTTTATCTTTCTTGGTCAATCATTTTAAACTTTTACTAGAATTATATTCCCTCTCTCTGTCAAGGAACCAATTCAACCAAAAGCTCAAACTTGTGGTTGCGGTTCAGAAATAATTGTTATATACTCTAACACGCCCCACCCATTTTGTATAATGAAATCCAATAAAAAAAATTAGAGAATACTCCGTATTTTTCACAGTATTGACGGAGAATACATATATGAATCTTGCAGGTTCGCTTGGAAAGAGATTGAGCTAGGCTTTAGGAATGCCAAGCTGGTGAGTATTACTCATTTTCTCCCAAAATTATTGTGTTATTTTGACTTTTAATTTGTTATTTCTTTAACTACTATAAATTAATTAAAATATTAAATAAATAAATATATATACTTTAAAACTTTGATGTATCAAAAATACGTATAATATAAATTGAATCCAATTATATTATATTTATACTACAACTAAATACGGAGTATATTTAAAAAAACATTATAACTAAATATTTCATTTTATATAATTTGTGATTAAAGTGACAAATGGAAGACAAAAGTTCAATCATTAACTACTCATTAACTATTATGAGTGGGTATAATACTTATCTCAGAGTCTAAAAAATTACTTTAGGATTCGTATGATACATGAAATTAGTAGAATTAAAATTGAAATTTCACAGAATTGAATATGATGAAATATGAACTTTTTAAATTCATATTTTGCATTACTAATTCTAAATACACAAATTTTTGTATTACCAGCAAACGACAGAATTAGTATTAAAATCTTCAATTCCAATTTCATGACTTGAATTCTATGTACCAAACGGAGCCTTAGTTCTTTTGTCATTTGTTATTAATGTCATAAATCGTAATATGACATAGAGCACTTGTTCCCTTAGTAAAATTTATGATTTAGTCTTTACAATCCTCTCCACCACAGGCCATTGATCGCCGATTTACCAATGACAAATATATAAACTTATGAATTATTAATTGGCATTTTTTCTTTTGAACTTGGGAAAATGCAGAGAACAATGGAAGCATTCACAATTATCCTCACTGTTACCCAGTTGCTGTACATAGCAGCCATCCATGGCCCTGCAAGGGCGCAATAATATAACATCGAGCAACCATATATTATACTATCCCCCCATGTATATTGCATATTCAAATGAATTGTCATCACCGTCATCATTATTTTTTTTAATTTGGTTTGGTAATAATTAAATTGAGTGCAGTGTGATTGATTTACTAAACTCTTTTTCATTTGGTTGTACCTTATATATCTTATTTTTCGATTATTACTCCGTATTATTTTTTCTATTTGATTCTTCATCGTTTAGTTCAATGAAAACATATATGTACTCCCGTGAAATATTATTTAACTTGTAGATTGTATGTGATTATATATATATATATATATGTGTGTGTGTGTGTGTGTGTGTGTGTGTTGTATGGTGTAAAATCATGTTATATTCATTACAATATGAAATAAAATATCAGATACGAATATTTTATTGCGGGTCGGGCCGCTTGATCTGTTTGGATCACTTCCATAGGCGGATATAGGCACGATATGATGTTTGACCCGAATTATGAAGGCGGACTAACCCAAATATATGGGCAAAAAAATGACCTCATACCCAACCTAGACTTGGTCCTAGCTAGTCCGTGTTTATGCAGGTCTACTCAACACAACTACTCCATCTGCCCCATTTTATAGCGTTTGTTTTAGTTTATGGTGTTTGACTGAAGTTATTTTTAATTCAATTTACTTGAGAATTCGGGTGGAATTAAAAAAATAAGATTTACATATTTAAAAAGCTACATAAAAAACTCTTCGAAACAAGAGGTAAGATTTTGTTTATATATATATATATTTATCAAATAGTTAAAATATATATATAATTTTATCAAATAGTTCCAAGGTGTTGGCTAAGCTTTTGGAAAAATAGATACTCATATCTCCTTTTTTTTCAACAATGGAATAATCTTAGGAAAATCTTGTCATTTGCCGTAATTGTTACTGCTATCAACAAGCTAGACTCACTTGTATTTCTTGTATAAGTGGGTGCCATCAACAGAGGCAACATGAAAACAGTAGTTGGACCTGTCTATGGATGCCTTGAAAGACCAAAAACACATGAACTGATACATTTCGAGTGATGCTATTGGCCACATTTGTATCTCCATCATTGAGTCAGGATTGCTTTGAATTAGCACCCCTACTATAGGTAATAATTTGTTATTCAAATCCTCCCATGACTTGTACAACCGTTAAATTGCATTCGACTTAGCCAACCAACTCTCCTTGCATGTTACAGGTACTCGAAATAAGTCATACACATCTTTAACGATGATATACCTCACCTTGTAATCAAGATCATCTTTAATTTTTGAGAATATAATTTCAGAAATGAGCTTTCTTGTAATAAGCTTATCATCATTCTAATCTGCATTTTGGACAAGTCTACCATACAATGGGCCTAAAGCCCATCATATCCTCACGACCTCACACAAGTGCACCCAATAATTTTTTGACCTTTAGGGATAACCAACCATAGAAGTGCCATCCACGAGACCAAGTAGGATCTCGACACCCTGTATTGTGATGCTGTGATGCCATCCTCTTCGAAAGGGTGATGAAAGACATGGGTCCTAGGTCGCCATCTCTCGACTAAGGTGGTAATTATAATTAGAGCCCAATCCATCTATAACTTATTAGAACCCCTTTCGACCTCAAAAAATCCATACTCTGGCAAAATCTTTGTAACCCATTCACGACGCTTCACTGCCAACCCTTCACGCAAGCTACTCAAAAACTTAACGCATGCACTCCAACGGCACGTCCGCAAATGCCTGATCCTACCACACCTTATGATCACTTCGATGGTCGCCGAGTCCTAGAACTAGTACGTCTCTAGCTCACAAGTGATCCCGCATGGACGCTCGTTCTTTTCAATTTCATATTTCTACGCAATTAACATTTTTAATCTAGCTAATTTAAGAGAAAAATAAAAAAAAAACAATTGTACAACTAGATCAAATTGGTAAAATAAATGTATAAATTGGGTTAACCTATATCATCGTCTCATATTCATCTCATTAAAATGTCTCTCGCTAGAGTCTTTTGCCCCTTAAATATTTGTGCGATACAAAAAGTGACAAAAGTAGTCTAACATATATCCGATCCGTATAGTGCCGCAAAAGGCAAAGGTTTAATTCAAAGCATAGTTAGCAGACGATCGAAGCTAAGAATTCAAAGAATATTAATTAATTAAAGGGATATGATAGGATTCCCTCGCTAGCTGATGACTTTATCATGAAGCAATGATCTACACTACATTTTTTCTTGTCATAAATTTAATTTTCTTTCCTTTATTAATACGAATGAATTAAGTGAAACAATAACTCTATCTATACTTTTTCCTTTATTAATATATACTCCCTCTTCCCTTGCTTAATCCTTTCCAAACAGTTACTTAAAATTTAAAGAAGACATATTTTTGTGTTGAACTTATAAAAATATTCTTGATGTGCATAGGCAGTAGATATGATGGGATAGATAATACTCCCTCGATCCTTCCCGTAAAAATTTTCCGATTTTGACTTTTGGTGATTTCAAGGAGAATTATTTTTGTGTTTGACCTTCCACAAATGCCCTTAGGGTTTTTTTTATAAAAAAAGTGATGTTTTGGATTAATGAATAATTAAAAATAATGGCAAGGAGTGATAAAGAAACAAGATGAAAGATGAGATGTGACGAGTGGCATGCAGGAAAGTAGGGTTAAAGAGGGTATTTTAGCCCATTTTAGAGAAATTGAAATATTTTATAAGACGGGTAATATGAGAATGTTAAAATATTCTGTGAGCTGAAATTAAAGGAGTAGAATTAATAAGAATAAAACTAAATTTTTTATAAAAATGAGAAAGAGAAATTATGGGACATGGAAAAAAAAGGAAAAAGAAATTTTGGAACAAAGGGAGTATATGAAAGATCGAGTTGGCCTTACAACCAAGAAAAGAACAATACTCCGTATATATTACTTATAAATATACTCCGATCCCCAATTAAGATAGCTATGTAATTCATCTATATATTCATCTTCATGATCTTTAAACTTGAAGAATTTCACTCCATATTTCTCATAGCTAGGATTGAAGCAATTCCAGTAGTAATTAATTAATTAAGCTATCTAATTAAGTACTTTAGAGGATTAGAAAGGGGAGATATATATACATCAATGGCTAATAATAATAATAATGAAGAGAAGCCATCAGTTGTTGCGTATTTTCTTGTGACGTTGAATTTGTGCATGTCAATTGTGCTCTTGTCCATCGGCGCCTGGGCTATCAATGAAGCCATTGATCACGGCTTCATCATTGGTATGTTTTCTTTTTGAACAATGCTAGGAGAGGTGTACCCCATTTGTCTCCCACCTCTTCTCCACCATCCATTTTTATTTAATTTTTATTTATTTAATTTTTTTTTAAAGTTTTTGCTCATTTGTGTGGTGGAGGAGGGGGTGGGGGACAAATGGTTTGGTGTACCCCTAGCATTTTTCTTTATTTTTCTATGCTTAGTACATATATAATACTTTCCCCGTTCATCTAGACAGTTCCTATTTTGATTAATGAGAGAAATAAAGAGTGTATATTTATAGTTGACTTTTTAATTTTGTACTTGATGTGGTGAGTTAATTATTAGTGAAGAAGTATAATGTGATAGGTAGAGTAAGAATTAATAAGTGTAAAAGTAGTTTTTTAATAGCAACGAAAAGTGTTTTGAGGAAAGAAATAAATGAAAAAGAAAGCGTTTTCGAGAACGGAGGGAGTATATACGAGGTACTCCTTTTGTCCCTGTTGAATCTTCTCATTTTATTTTTCACGATGTTCAATGTAACAATTTGACTATCAATATCTTTAGTTAAAGATAGATACAAAGTATATTACTCATTTTGTCCGTAAAAGAACATCTAATTCGACTTTTTACGTTCTCCAAGGCAGCACTTTGAATATTTATATATAAATATAGATCATAAAAAACAATATCTCAAAATTATATTTCAAAATCAATTTATTGATATACAATTTATATAAGGATTCAATATATCTTTTCCATTATTTGTGGTCAATATTTAAAAAGTTTGACTAAAAAAGTCAAACTGAGAAATACTTTTATTTACAGAAGGATTATATAAAAATGTAATACTTTCTCCGTCCCAAAAACTCTTTTGCCTTTCTTTTTTTTCTTGTCTCACAAAGTCATTCTTTTTTCTATTAAAAAACCACTTTTACTCCTACTAATTCTTAACTTACATATCTCATCATACTTTTTATAACAATGTAGTCATCACATCCTACTTTTATCCATCACATCAAAAGCCTTTTTGGAAATTCAACACAAATATATCTCTTCCTTAATGTTCATAAAAATCAAAATGTAAATATCTTTATGGGACGGAAGAAGTATTTTAAAATTGATGTACTGATATTAAATTTATATCACAATTTAATATATTTTTTCTATAATTAATAGCCAAAGTTTAAAAAATCTGACCTTGAAAGTGAAACCAAGAAGTTCAAAAAAAAAATGATGTAGGGATTATGTAGTTTTTAATGATAATAAGACGTGGGCGTTGATATAATGCAGCTGAAGGACTAGAACTTCCGGCGCGTTTCTCCCCAATAAGTTTTCCGATGGGGAACGCCGCCACCGGATTCTTCGTCACCCTTTCGATGATCGCCGGAGTAGTGGGAGTTGCCTCCGGCATCACAGAAATAAACCTAATCCGCCGTGGGAAGAACCCGGAGAATGCGGCGGCTGCTTCTACTGCTGCTTCTATTGCCTTCACTCTCACCGCCCTTGCCATGGGGTACCCATATATATGCATTTCTCATATTAAAAAAACAAAACAAAATAAATTTCTGCATTTGACTTCAGGACATTTTTTTTAAAAATGTTACTCGTATAAATTTTTTAAATAAATATTTGGTTGAACTATAATTAAAAATTCAAAACACTTTGTTTTGCAGGTTTGCATGGAAAGAAATTCAACTAAACGTTAGGAATGCCAAGCTGGTGAGCTGAGTATTTAATTAATTTTGAATTACTCAATGATATTCTCTTAGATTCAACTAAAATAGGTAACATATATAGGAAAAGAACTAGAATATAATAGGACATTAGTATTGATATTGCCAAAATATAGTACTCCTTTGGTCTTAAAATGTTCTTCATGTTTCTGTTTACGGGGTTTGATTATGACTCTATAGGTATAATTGTATAAAATTAAAAAATAAATCAAAAGATCTACAAAATATGAAACATGTGAAAAGTTTATATTATTTTATCAAATAACTAACGAAAATAGGTAGGGAAAGTAAGTAAAATTTGATTGCGTGAATAGCACGGAGTAATAATCAAGAATAACGTTTTAGGACGGATTAGGAGAAGTATATGATCTATTATTCTAATATTGGCATGCACCATACAATACCAAAAAAATGATATGGAATAGTGAAATAATTTTATTTTGAAATAAAAATATGTCACTCCTAATTTTAAGTGATTTTTTTTTGTGATTTAGGGTGTGGTTGGGAACAACCCTATTGATTGATTTTTCATATATGAACAATTAATCCCAAGTTTAATTTGTACGTACATGCAGAAAACAATGGAAGCATTCACCATCATCCTTACCGTTACCCAGCTCATATACATAGTGACCCTCCAGATATAGCTCCATCAACATGATCGTAACATAATGATCCATATATATGTATGTGTACACACTATATTCTTATGTGAATGTGTGTGAATGGAATGTATATACATTCTTGTTAAATTACACTTTTTGTTCTATAAAGTGATCTTTCTTGCAATTGGTAAAACAATTTGTTTTATAAATTTTTACAATGTGTAAATTTATTCTCGCTCGTCCATGTGACCATCAATTACTACCGATCGAACAAAGACAAATGTTGTGAAATCACGTACGGATTGATCAAATCGTGTTAAAACCTCAATTATAGAACAAGCTAAGTAACACATATTACGGAGAAGCAATTACAACTCGAATATTTGATCGTAGTTGAGCGATTGATATAGAAAAATGAAATTGATTGGTCGAAATTAAAATTACGACATTTACACGATTATGTTTCGTGGCCATCTAGATTCCATAAGAAGTTGTATTGATCAAGAAAGTCAAAGCCTTCCTTTCCTTTTTGTTATGGAGAGAGATATCATAGCCGGACCATTCTTCTATTGGGACATGAATTCTTTTTAGGCAGTTACAAAACAAATGTTCTTTCCTCCCCTTTGCCATACATTGAACAAAATATATTGGAATTGAGAGGTCCGGATCTGGTGAAGTCCGGATCCGGAAAAGTCCAACTTCCGAGAAATCCGAATTCCGAGATATCCGAATTCCGAGAAATCCGAACTCGAGAAGTCCGAATTCTAATATGACCGAATCCCATTCTAATTGGGATTGATCTTGATTTATTTGTTTCCTAGTTTGATTATTGATTTGTTTCCTTGTAGGATTTGTATTCCTTATCTATTTTAGAATCATCCTCTCCTATAAATAAAGGAGAAACCCCTTGTAATTAAGCAGAACAATTCAATATACAGAAAGATTTTCTCTCGTATCAATTTTTACAAAATACATCAATCTAAAAGAACTTGTTAAGCTTAGACTTAGTTAATAATCTTCTTCACCATATGAGTAGAGAAATAAACTGATATCTAATTTTAAGATTCGGTTAGAACTGGTTTGATCTGATTGTATTTATATTTAAAGTTTTCTCTAAGCTGAATAAGTAATAAAAATAAGTAATAAGCTAAAAAAAATACGTTGAAAGGACCGCAACCAAAGTTCTACCATCCTATTTATCTCATTGTCATATCAAACAAGACAAAGTAATGGTAAATCATTCTTTTCTCTTCGGCCCTCTCACTAAACACACCCTTAGTGAAGACCACAATAACAAAGACTAATGGTGATAATGCTTAATAACTTTGATCATATTACATAAATATCTTCCTAGATAATTCATTTCTTATCAACTAAATATTAAAAGCAATTGATGCAAATTTTAGAAATTAAACAATTAAGTTCACAAGAACGAATGAAAATTTTAGAATTTTTTTATGAACACTATGTTTGGTTCAAGGATTTTGGAAGGAAAAGAAAAGAAAATGATTTTCTCTCATTTTCCTCACTAAAATGGGAGGAATTTGATTTTCACTCCACTTAGTACATTTTTCTTCTCATTTTCTTTTTCTTCCACTTTCCTCTCTAACCAAACATGAAAAACTGTTTTCCAGTTCATTTTCTTTTCTTTTCCTTTTCAAATTACTTAAACCAAACATAGTGGAAGTGTTGCTAGATAATTAAATTGATTTTGTTATATTTTGATATGACTTTAATTTAGACAGGTGTTCACGATATCAGTTCTGTAACACCCCGGCCCCCACCCTGGCCGTAAGTGTTCGCTCATAGGATTGTAGACTGGCCCCACAAACCAACACAAGTTTTTCCCGCGCACTTTGTCCTCACTCGTGCGCGCCCAAGGAATTTCCTAGGGCGTCACTCATCCTAAAATTGCTCCAGGTCAAGCACGCTTAACTTTGGAGTTTCTAGGTGATGAGCTCCCGAAAAGAAGATGCACCTTGTTGGTATGAGTAGTACTATCAATCCTTTTGAGCTCTTCCCATTCCCATCTTAATACGGAGTATTATAAGTTCCTTCTTAGAGATCTAAGTACAAACTAATTAATCTATATTTTTGACATGGAATTAACTGTCCAGGCTGGAATTTTTTCTTGATGTCAAACCTGGTGGGTTATTGAGCTTTTTGAATTTTGGCATTCGTATATGACTATTTGAGTCATGTTAGTGGAATTCTACATTTAACACCACCTTTGACATATGATTCTAAAAACACATATATAACTCATGCACAGATAGTTACGGAGTATTATTGTATGTGTGTCTTTGAGACACAAAGATGTATGAGTGCCAGAAAATCAATTACTTGATCATGATGTGCCAGAAAATATGGGATGTACCAATATACATGTTGCATTTATTTTAATTTAAATACTTATAAAAGAAATAAAAATGTAAATTCGATAAAAACCTCAAATATGAAAAAAAGAAGGAATCTTGGATATTAAAATATGACAACCAAGAAGTGACAATAGAAAAAGTTATTTTGCAAATTCACGTGCAGTGTGGGAATCAATGTGGGAGAGAAAAGAGTCAATGTGAAGTCGATATTCTCACATATTTTTAGAAGACAAGCCTGCTAAATTTCGAGCATGAAACTTTCTTAAAGAAGAGAGAAATGTAGGGCCCTAAAAGTCGGTCTAGAAATTTTCAACTTTTAAGTACAAATAATGAATTTATTATCTATAAAAAAAATTAAAAGTGGGAAAATAATCTCTCCTCTAAGTTACGACGACAAGGAAGCGAGGGTATTAATGTACAATTACTTCTTATTTTTAGAAGAAATTATATAGAACACTCCCGAATTTACCCGTTCTTTCAAAAAATAAGTAGTAGTAGTACATTAATACTATGTATAATGCGTAAAATGTTAGAACCCTCCACGCCATATATTTTTATTTTATTTCTTACCCGTTTCAGATTAATTTTGTTGATTACTTTATATTTTATTGATTACCTTATTTATTTCATTAATTTTGTATGATCTGAGTTATTTTCTCATTTTCATTATATATATATATATATATATATATATATATGTATATATATATTATTTTTTCTAAAGTAATACTAATCTTTTAACAAAGAAAGAGAAATGGATGTAGAAAGTAATTTTTTATATTTAAATGAAAATTTCAAAAAGAAAAAATTAAAAATTCATCAAAAATAATCCCAACTTCAATTTGTTACTCAAAAAATGTTGTTTCCGTTAACCCGTTGTTAGCAACTTAACGTCAACCCAAAACTCACAAATTTTAGTAGAGTTGAGATTATTATGCATCACAGTAAAATGTGAGATTATTTTTGAAAGACCAGGTAAAGTTGGGATCGGATTACTCTGAATAATTTTTCTAATAATGATAATAATAATACTCTACAATTGTGGCGTATAGGCTATAAAACATCTGTGTAATTGTGAATTAGAGAATGAATGGATTAAATATAGCTAACGGTGTTAGAGGTTTTTTGGGATATACTTTCTCCGTCCCACTATATTTGTCCACTTTCATTTTTGCACATCATCCAATACACTTCTTTAATTCATTTTCTCTTGTAATTTGTATATAAAAAATTATAGAAATTATATATTAATAATCTATATGTTAAGACAAATCAAACAAGATCACGCATGACTATATTTAGGCTTACACATTGAGAGAATTTGATAAGTCAAAGTGCTTAAATGAACAGTTCCAAAAATCAAAAGTGGACGAATATAGCGGGACGGAGGGAGTAAATCACATGAGACGAGTTTTAAAGCTAAAGGTACATGTCTTTTGGGTGGAAAATGTGCATAATATTAAGGGGTACCTAACCCTCTTTCACATTTATATACTCCGTAATATAGAAAGATACAATTAGATACTTTAAATTAAATAGATAAGACTAAAATTTTGAAAATAAAGAAATGACTTGTTCTTGAACCTCAATTTTCTCTTATTCAATTTTGATCCGATACGGTCCGAGTTTGGACCGATGCACATCCTTACATACTACATCCGTCTCTGAGTATTTGTTCATTTTTTACTTTGTTTGGTCAACCATTTTCAATATTTGACATATAATTAAATGCGGAGTAAAATATACTACTCCGTATGTATTTTGCATATTAACTAGCATCACTCCCGTGCGTTGCACGGGTCATACTTATATTACTAAATTAAGATCATTTCTGAAGGTTACAATTTCTTATCTAATACTCCATCCATCTCTGAAACATCTTCCCCTTTCATTTTTTCTTTATCCCACAAACTCCTTCCTTTTTCTATTAAAAAACTACTTTTACCCCTTACTTTTTCATACCCTAGCTATCACATCATACTTTTTTTTACTAATAATCTATCTATCACATCTTACTTTTATCAATCACATCAAGGATATTTTTGGAAAGTCAACACCAAAATATCTCTCCCTTAATTTTCCAAAAAGTCAATAACGAAACTTCTTCCGGACGGAGGGAGTAGAATATAAATATTTTATTATTTTAAGGTACAAATGTTAATTGTTTTACAAATAACGAAAGATTTCTTTATAAACTACATTACTCGTATAATTTTTATATATCAAACTTTTAAAAATTTATTTATTTAAAGACTTCTTCATGATTTTCTACTCCGAAAGCATGAATCTTATTTAAGAACTTAAGAGAGTGTAAGTCATTCAAAAAATTTGAAAGAGGCTAATCACGAAAAGTGATTGAGAATGACCGTATTTAAAATATGAAAAAATTAAAGTATTTTTCTATTTCCATGCATCTAATTTTTTCTGGGTAAGTTATCAATTAGTGGTTGATTGTTCAACATATAAAGGTATATATTATTCAATATGTTTCCATGTATTAAAGGCACACCTCTTAAAACGATGTCTCCATAAAACGTTTGGGCCTGGATCTCTAAATGGAAACATTATTTAATTGAAAGCTTATTTGGTTAGAATTATTACACGATAATAATAACTAAGTACGATAATTTTATTACACGATAATTTTAATTGAAACGAAATAAACATTCGAATTGTTGCAAAATAAGTATAATTGGTAGCTTTCCTTTTTTCCTTCAAATCAATAATAAATATACGAATTTTATACTTTGTATTTATTTAATATATGCACGGGATTTGCTGTTTTGTAATCACTTAATTCATTAAATACCTTTCTTTTGTTTCCCATTTTAAGAATACGGTACTTATGCATTTTTACAATATTGTATAAATATGTTTCCGAATAATTAATACTTTTTTTCATTACAAATTATTAATTATTTTCATTTTTTTCGTTACAAATTATTAATTACTCATATTTTTTGCCAAGGCATCTAACACGATAAATCTAAATTACTAATAATTTCCGTTTTATATTGTTTATTTATTAAATATACTCGGTTTCTTTTTTTAATCTAACCAATCATTTCCGTGGGAATAAATTAATTTTTTCCATTACAATTATTATTAATTAGTAATTTATAATAAATATATATACGAATTATTGCAAAATAAGTATAATTGGTAGCTTTCCTTTTTTCCTTCAAATCAATAATAAATATACGAATTTTATACTGTGTATTTATTTAATATATGCACATGATTTCCTTTTTTGTAATGACTTAATTCCTTAAATACCTTTCTTTTGTTTCCCTTTTAAAGAATATGGTACTTATGCATTCCAAAAAATGAAACTATCTAATTATAATATTGTATACATGTGTTTCCTTTTAAAGCCTTTTTATGCGATATATATTTAATACGTATGAATTATCTTACAATATTGTATAAATATGTTTCCAAATAATTAATACGGAGTACTTTTTTTCGTTACAAATTATTAATTATTTTCATTTCTTTCGTTACAAATTATTAATTATTTTCATTTCTTTCGTTACAAATTATTAATTATTTTTACCAAGGCATCTAACACGTTAAATATAAATTATTAGTAATTTCCGTGGGAATAAATTAATTTTTTCCGTTACAATTATTATTAATTAGTAATTTAGATATAAAATTGCGTAATTATGTTAATGTCGTATATAAATGTGATTCCTTTTAAAGCCTTTTTTGCGTTACTAATTTAATACTTATTTCCTTTTTTTCTCCTTTTCATCCGCAGTAAATATGGGTCGTAGATGCATAGATTGGCAAATATCAATGGCTCATAAGGCTTGGCAAATGGGCGGGAAAAAGCATGGGGCATAATTCCCCTGCTTTTAAGAATAGGTTGAGGTTGATTAGATAAAATAATATTTTAAAAATATTTGTTATAATAAATTTAATAAAATTATTTTTGTATGAATATTTAATATTATTTTTATTTAATTTGAGATCAAACTTTTACTGATTTTGATAAAAAAAGTCAAAAGTCCCCAAGGTTCTCCAAGCTTTTTCACTCCCATTCAAGATCGGGGTTATTGAGGCTGTGTTCATCTACAAATACCTTCGCCCAAAGACACACCCTTCTACAGTCCTATTCTGTTCGACCCAAAACAACATCCAAGAATCATCAGAAACCAGTTCCCAAAATGGTGGAAGAAACGGAGAAATCAGCCCAACCGGAGGAACCTGAGAATTCCTCATTATCATCAGCCACGGGACCCAAGGAAGGAGGAGATGCCGCAGACGGGCTGGAGGAAGGTGAGATCGAGGGAGAGTCCAACGAGACGCCCAATCCCGACAAGGGATTGGCGGCAAAGCATCCATTAGAGAACTCTTGGACCTTCTGGTTCGATAACCCCTCCGCTAAGTCCAAACAGGCTGCTTGGGGAAGCAATATGCGCCCCGTCTATACTTTCTCCACTGTTGAAGATTTTTGGAGGTAGCCTTTTAGATTGTATTTCTCTCTGGTTTTCGTTTTGGGGATTTTGCTTGCTCTTAATTTTGTATATCCCAGCGAATTAGTTTTTTTAGGGTTTTTTTATATGTAGGCAGTTTGTTTGATCAGATCCTTCCCTATCTGTGTTATTATAAAACCAAAGAAGTCTTAGATCTATCTTTTTTTTCCTTGCTTTGATTTCTAGGGTTAGAATGAGTATATGGTATTTTGGAAACAGCCTCTCCAAAAACCTAGGATTTGCGTGTGGGAGTGACTAGTAAGGGTTTGATGTTATTATTATTTTATTGATTATCCATATTGGTATTGAGATTTGTGAGGGTTGTGCTTAATTTCTACAATGTTGATGGGTTTTAAATTACCAAGAAGTTAGGGTTTATAACTACAGACTTGCATATAATGATCCCTGAGCTCAAACCCCTGCCATGAAACTTTGAAAGTGGAAGGTATTTTTGAGGAATCTTGTTTCTATTTGTAATCTCTCAGTTAGAATCACCATGATAGTGAGGTTCTAAATAAGTTATTTTATGCCTCTCCTCCATTGACCCCTCGTGTTAGATGTCTAAATACGTTTTTTATTTATAGGGATAGAATCATAGGGCTTTTCTTTATCTGTCTTTGATTTGGTTTCCTTGATATAACTCTGCTTCCAGTGTGTACAACAACATTCACCATCCCAGCAAGTTGGCAAATGGAGCAGATTTCTATTGTTTCAAGCATAAAATTGAACCAAAATGGGAGGATCCAATCTGTGCTAATGGAGGAAAATGGACATTAACGTTTCAGAAGGCAAAATCGGATACTCCCTGGCTGTATACGGTACGTTAGCTTTTCACTCAATAAACGTCTGGAATAGTTTCCAAGTTTCCTTGTGCTCAATCTTTTTTCACGAATTGCTTTCGACTAGTTATTGGCAATGATTGGAGAACAATTTGACCATGGAGATGAAATTTGTGGAGCTGTTGTCAATGTCCGAGCAAGGCAGGACAAGATATCTCTGTGGACCAAGAATGCTGCTAATGAATCAGCTCAGGTATTTTGCATGCTTGATGAAAATAAGTCTGATTCATTTTTGAAAAGCTTTATTTAAGAATGTGATTGCAAATAATCATGTTCATATTTCATAATAAAAAATCAAGGTGTTGATGGTAATAATGTCTTCACTATTTGGCCTGGGGGACTGCTCAACCGTTTATGTGTAATTCATCCATGCTATTTTACAATTTTTCTGCAATTTTAACATTTTCTATTTTACAACTTGAGAACTGCCAGCTTTTGCAGTTAATTGACTCAAATTATAACTCGAATCATGAAATTGATATAACACACCGAGGGGCTGTTCGGTAAAATTTTAGTGTACAAAAGATGTCCCCCATAGCAAAACCTTAAACAAAGTGGCACTGCCCTCAGTATTATTATTCATTTGTCCTTGTAACATTGCGGATGTTGAAACCTTCATATCTTCCTAAGTTTTTGGTCTGTAAAAATGCTCTCTGGTTGTTAACAGTTGTACTCCTATAGCAAGTCTCTACCTGTAACCTTGGGGTGTTTTTTATACCAGTGGGGTTGTTAATCTGTTTTCTGTTTTGCAGGTTAGTATTGGGAAACAATGGAAGGAACTTCTGGACTACAAAGAATCATCTGGCTTCATATTCCATGTAAGTCATTTATTGCCAAAGGCTGTGTTTGGGTACATTTTTCTTGAATAAGGTTATAAAGTAATTACTCGTATTTTTAACCATGTGATTCACTACCCCCATTTTTCTTGTTCACAGACATGTGATTTGTCTCATGTCTTTGCATGTCTGCGTTCACTACCCATCGGGATGCTAATAGTTTTTTTTTTTCCTTATTATGAAAATCGTTTTTTGTAGGATGATGCCAAGAAACTTGATAGGGGCGCAAAGAATCGGTACACAGTATGAGTCTGACTTTTGAAATCAAGTGAATGTTGTCTGGGTATTGCCCTGGGAAATGTTCTTCTGAGTATTTATTTACACTGCATCTTATGTTAGTTGTTTAGTAGGATTGCTTGGAGCTCTGTTTTTTTGTTCTTGTTTTGTGAATGCTGCCTTTTGGTTGGTGGAAATTATTTATTTACTTTAAAGTGTTGCTTTTCAAGTGTTCCTGTTTGGTCCTTTGGAATGAATTGCAATGCTTATTTCTCCTTGTTAATTATTCAAAGGGACATAAAATCGATTGGATGGATTTTTAAGGGACTGGGTTACAAATAATTTTGTAATTTTTGGACGCCCTTCAAAACGCAGAGTTGAAGCTGATATATCACTTGTGAAACTAATGTGAGGTTGCAATTGACAAAATCAATTATAAAAAAATTTGTGATGAAGATAGAGTTCTGATCAAAATCAATATTGTCGGAACTACTCCGTAGTTTTTTTCCACAACACTAACAAAACATATCAAATTCTTTCAAAGTGCTTAATGGTGTGTGGAAATTTGAATTTAAAATTTAAACTTGGATTTCATCCAAATTACTTGTTTGGAAATTTAGAAATTTTGGATTTGAATTTGGACCAAACTCTTCTGATTCAAAATTACTCTGTATGCTAATTATAAATTCACATTTTTCCCATGTCAATTTCAAACTCATGCTCAACTTCTTTTTAATTATAACTTGTAATTAAAGCATAATCTTCCCTTATGCAACAATAATTTCATACATATCAATTGGTTTTCATTACTGTCTTTATTGACTACAAAAATCAAATTTTAGAAGTTGTTATGAAATTAATGATTGTTAATTTATTCAATTAATTAAACATATTTTTTAGAATAGTAGATTAAGACATCCATTGTAGAGCAGTATTTGTGTATAATCCTTCCCACTTGTATTTGTATTCATACTAAACTTCTCCATTATAAATAGAGACTTAATACCCCTGCAAATATACTACCCGAATATTAAGATTAAGATCAATAGAACTCAGAAACATATCTCTCTCTAATCTTTGAGTTTTTTCTCTCATTTCTTAACATGTTGTAAGCACGAGTTTGCTCAGAATCTCAAAAATCTTTTTCTTCCCAAAGGTATATTTGGTCAAAGAGCTTCATATATACAAATAAAATATTTATTAAAAAGACTATGAGAAGTATGCTCTGTGATTCTCCAAAGTAGGAATCCTTCACATTAGAAACTTATAGTTATAAAACTAAAAAAATTAGATAATTAAAAGGAATAAGTTTCCTCATAATAATCATATTTTTAATAGGAAAACAGAAGTAGAATTTAATACGGAGTATATAGATGTGGAGTATGTAGTCAAAAATCTTATCATGTGGCATTTTGGTTTTTTGTATTCAAATAGAAAATTATCCATGTGAACATTTCATATTTGTCTTCTCGAAATGATTTCGATTCTTTCTTATATTGTCATGCCATTCAAAATATTTTAATTTCAATAATAATAATATGGAAAATATACTTAAATTTTTTAAAGTTTTTGTTGGAAGAAACTGAAAGAAATTGAAAGGTATTATGAATTAAAAATATTGAAAAGAGTTGAAAGAGACTTGTAAAAGTTTGAGAATATCAAAAATAAGAACTATGGGGTAGAATCTAAAAGAACAGAGCGTAAGAGCATTTGCAAGTGCTCAGAGGCGGATCCAGGATTTTACAACCATGGGGTCCTCTACCTCCGATTCTCATATCAAACTATTTCATAAGTCTTAACATTTAACAATAAACTAAAACTAATATTTGAAAAATATCATAATTAATACATAGAAATAAAGTCATACGAAAATAATATTAATTACATAAATTAGACATAAAATGAATACTAATACAATAATACTTATCACTTGCAATCCTAAATCAATTTTTTATTGAAGAAAAATCTTTGATTCTTTTAAGAATAAGTAATGAATAAAAAATAAATATATAAATTATTATATATTTATATATTACTAATCATATATCAAATTTCAAACTACCATAAAAATTAATTTTAGTACAATGGTCGAACTTCGGCAGCACGGCGAACAAAGGCCGGTTGGCGACAGGAAAGAGATGGAGAATCGACGAAGATTAAGTTTCTAAATTAAAAATTTGAAATAGAGAATTGGGGAAGAGAGGTCAAATTTGTAGAAAAAATAGGGGTTGTGCGTTTTAATTTTACGCACAAAACGACGCCGTTTTACTCTATGCTCTTTTTTAAAAAAAAAAAAACTGCCTCTAAAAGATGAAGGTTGGCGTTCAAAATTAAAGATTCGAAATAGAGAATTGGGGAAGAGGGGTCAAATTTGTAGAGAAAATAGGGGTTACTAAATTTTACGCGCAAAACGACGTCGTTTTACTCCATGCTCGTTTTTTTAAAGAAAAAACCGACTCTAAAAGACGAAGGTGGGATTCAAAATTAAAATTTAAAATAGAGAATTGGGGAAGAGAGGTCAAATTTGCAAAGAAAATAGGGGTTACGCGTTTTAGTTTTTTTTTAAAAAAAAGAAAAAACAGACTATAAAGTATAAACTCCATGCTCTTTTTTAAAAATAAGGAAAAACTGACTATATTATAAAAAAGCCAGAAATGGTAGTCGAACTCGAGCTTCAAGAGTTATTGGGATGAGACGCGCGCTCCCACTGAACCAAGCACCACTCTGTTAACATGCCGCTACGCATAGTTTATATATTAATTATATTTACAAACCTATTACCTATATGGACCTACACCGGGGTCCGTGGGGTCCCGGGACCCATAGGACTCAAGGTGGGTCCGCCTCTGCAAGTGCTCCAAAAGAAAACCACTGTACTAGAACTTGGGGCGGGGTGTGCGACAGTAACACATTGCAGTAGGGAAGCCGAGTCGGAAGCTGCAGCGCATGTCAGCGCTCGTGCAGAACGACTTCATCCATTGAAATCCTTTGCCGTGTCCGGATTCAAATTTTATTTTTAATTACAACTCTATAAATCATCGCTTCTTCATTTTTTACTTTATGCTACATTTAATCTCATCTCACTCTTCTTTTCAATATATCCTCATCTTTCTCAAATTTTGATGTTTTTTTCAATTTAAATTTTATTTCAGCATATTTTTTTTAAATAAAGAGTGTCGTGGTTAGTATTTTTATTTCAATTATATGTATTTTATTTTTATTTATCTAATTTTTAATTTAAAATAATGAACAAGTAAAATAAATGGAGCGACGGGCCGAAAGAACGATAGCATTGCAAGTGTTTTGGTTTTTGACCTGATACAGAGTGCATAAAAGGAGAGAAATTATGATGCGCCAGAGAATGGAGTGGGCGAGACTTCATATTGTAAATGATACTCTATAACTAGGGATGTAAAGAAATCAAATATTTTAAATTCGATTCGTGATTCGTATTCGAATATGATGATTCGAATTCGCGTTATTCAAATACAAATTCAAATTCAAATATTAGTTTTGATTCGAATATTAAACAAATACAAATACAAATAGAGGTGTATTCGATTCGGATGATATTCGAATATTCGAATATATTTATATACACAAACCATGTTTTCAACATCAGTAATCAAACAAACTAGTATAATATAAAATGCATTTAAATTACTAAGATTTCATTATATTAACGTAATACAAAAAATTAAAGCATGCAATTTTTAATAGTTATATTTTATAAAATATAATTTGTGTAAGACAAAAATGTATTAATAGTTTTAGATATGGTACAAGAAATATTGTACGTTAAATTATTCAAAATCGACATATAAATTACGGACTATGATTATTCAAATATTCGTTTAGGATTCGTTAACTATTCGAATATTAATCAAATACAAATACAAATCTTATTTTTAGTTCGTTTTATATTCGTATTCGGATTCGCATTCGAAAAAATTAATCAAATACAAATTCAAATATTATGATATTCGCTTCGATTCGATTCGTTTACAACCTTATCTATAACTATACAAGGGTGCATGGTATTGGGAGAAGTAAATTGTATTTGGTACCAAAATGAATCTATGTGACAAATTGAATTGGTATAGATGGTACACCACCTCTAGTACTTTGATACTAAATTGTTTGGGTAAGAGAGTGTATGAGTATGCCAAATATACTCCACACTAATATTACCATTTGCATACATAATTAAAAGATGCTTTTAATTAATTCTTTTAAAAATTCTTTTAATTAATAATTACAATAAAATACACACACAAGCATTAAAATACAATCTATATATTTTTAATATCCATTTTTTAAATTTTACACTTTCAAAAATTAAACTTTTGCTCTCTAAAAAAATAATCGGCCTATTTAAATTACTGAGTAAGTTTTATTAACCTAATAAATTAAATTGATTATTAGAATTAAATACATTCATCGATAATTTAAGAACTTCTATTTGCAAATATAGCTCTTCCTTTTTCAAATTTTAAATCACAGGACATCGGAGTATCTATTTTACACAATTTCATCAGTGCTTTGGTTCTCTACCGTTTTCAACATTGCATCACGTGCGTGAAAATATAACTTTAATTTATATTCTTTCTATATTTATTTACTTAAAAATATTATTTTAATATAAATTACTTTAATATCTTGTTTATTTTAATTACTTAAAAATATATTTGAATTTTTATTTATATTATTTATTAAATTTAATTGTTTAAAAACTATTTTCAAATTAATTTATATTACAAGTTTAAGTTAATTACTCCTATTTAAAAGTAGTTGTGATAAATTCGTAAATTTGTTTATGTGCATCCCTACTTAAAATAAGAAAATTATGAAGCTTGTACAGTGTAATGTGACGCCAATGTAGAAGATGTAGAAGAGAAATGTATTAGTATAAAAAGTATATATGATATATACCCACTCTTAAATCAAAATTTCCCTCTTAAATCAAAATTTCTTAGACCAAAATGAATGGGGTTTTAGTGTAAACGAGGGCTCATTTTTATGGGGAATACAAAGACGTATTTTTTCTGCCATATACGCAGAATTTCCAAGTTACCCCAATTTTCCCGCCTGAACTCCCTCCATTTCCCATCCCTTAAATCCCCAAAACCTGAATCGCCAGAAGAGATTAGGGCACCAAGAACTGAAGAACCATTTCAGCTGTAACGCAATTCCGAGGATTTTGAACTCAGACCCAGTAATCTCCATCGCCGGCGGGTCGAGAAAAATGGGCATTCAGGGACTACTGCCATTGTTGAAATCGATAATGTTGCCCATTCACATCAAAGACTTGGAGGGCTGCTGCGTTGCAGTGGACACCTATTCTTGGCTCCACAAGGGCGCTGTCTCTTGCAGCAGGGAACTCTGCAAGGGCATTCCCACTTCTAAGTATGTTCGGAGTATATTTTTTACTTGTTCTTGATTTATCTATGCATAAAGGGTACTGCGGAGATCTATTTATGCATACCCTTACAATTAATTGGTAATTGGGTACTCAAATGGATATATAAAGTTATGGGTTTCTTTCAATCTTTTTCCCCTTTCTATTTTTTCTCCCATATGTAATTGAAATTTCCAAACCAATGTGAATGCCCATTGCCCATCATGTATACATCTAAATCAATCAGGTGACTATGCATAAATAAACGATTTTTATAGTTGTTTTTGCAATGCGATGTACAAATTGCCTTTCATTCTTGTGCTGATACCTTTCTTCTTGAATGTAAATGTGTAGACAGAAATCTGTTTTATTTGTAAAGTTGATGGTTGGATGGGTGCACGATCAGTAAACATAGTTTGTTTTCAATTTTAAGTGTTCAAGCAGTCGAATTGAACATTGATAGTTGGTAGTTCAAGAAAGTTTTTATTTAAAAACCCGTATTTTTTCATGTGAAGATAATCTAACTGGGACTTAACTAATGTTTGACAGGCATATTAACTATTGCATGCATAGAGTAAACTTGTTGCGGCATTATGGTGTTAAGCCTGTTATGGTGTTTGATGGAGGATTTTTGCCGATGAAGGGTGAGCAAGAGACTAAGCGTGCAAGGTACTTCTTTCAGTTTGTGTTGTTCAATTTGTCAAGTTGCCTTCCATTTGGTGCATACATTTCATTTTTTTTTGAAGTTTATGCCAATAAGTTGTGTTCAAAATGTCAAATTGCCCTCAGTTCAGTGCATCCAATTTGATACATTTTAAGTATCTTTTGATTTAGAACATATTGTGTTATCCGTTTCTGATCGATGTGACATGCCCTTTTATACATATGGATGCATAAGGGTGATAAGTGCCACTTCTAGTCCTCATGAGATCTATTGTATCCATACAAATTAAGTGTGTAGTATTTTTTCTTTCTTTTGGTGTCACATCATTTTTTTTTGTTGATTGTGTTTTGTTGATCTACTGTAATTTATTAGTTTGCTGGATGCCTAATTCACCTCCTTGCATCCTAGCCTAGTTTTAACCCTTTGAGACTATTGCTTTTTGTGTGATGCCATCATGTCCTAATGTTCTCTGCAATGACCTTATGCTCCTAGATTCTGTAGTTGCAAGGGTATGGAAGTGGAACATAATCTATTATTATGATTATCATTGATTATTACCCCAAAAAAATGAAGAGAATCAGGGACTATTAAACAACTTTTGTACTCTTTTTGAGAACAGGTCAAGGAAGGAAAGCCTATCTCGGGCCATTGAGCATGAAGCTAATGGAAATCAGACTGCTGCTTATGAGTGCTACCAAAAGGCCGTTGACATATCACCTTCAGTGGCTTATGACCTGATACAGGTAGTGAATAACATAATACGTAGTAAAAATTTTAATAATCCCATATGTTTTGTGTGGTTGTTGTATGTTATGTGTGGTAAACTACTTATTGTCATCTATTTGTGCATGGAAGGTCTTAAAAAAGGAAAGTGTACGCTATGTTGTGGCCCCATATGAGGCAGATGCTGAAATGACCTTACTGGCTGTCAGCAAACAGGTTGACGCAGTTATAACAGAGGACTCAGATTTAATCGCCTTTGGTTGTCCTAGAGTAAGCTGTTGGCCTTGTGTTTTAAGAGAGAATATGACAACTTTTGAGTCTTTACCTACTTTTGTTCTACTATTATGCTTCATAATTGTGCTCTAATAGCTTTGTATATATAGATCATTTACAAAATGGACAAGTATGGGCAAGGAGTTGAATTCCAGTTCTCCATGCTGAGACAGAACAAGGAGTTAAACTTTACTGGTTTCACAAAGCAGATGGTTCTTGAAATGTGCATATTGAGTGGATGTGACTATTTACAGTCTTTGCCTGGGATGGGCTTAAAAAGGGCGCATGCGTTGATCAAGAAGTTCAGAAGTTATGACAAGGTGAGAACGGTTAAAATTCATGTGGAAAAAAGAAGAAGTTATTGTTAGTAATTACTTCGTAACATTCTACACGTCCTTTCAAAATCTGTTGGATCCCATTTCATATGTAGACTGAATGTCGTTGTTAATTCAGGTTATTAAACACTTGAAATACAATACTGTTGCAGTTCCTCCACTTTATGAGGAATCTTTCAAGAAAGCAATTATGACTTTCCTGCATCAAAGGGTTTATGATCCTGTTTCCGAAGCTCTAGTTCACTTATCTGACATACCTGATGGCACTGATGAAGATCTTGAGTTCCTAGGCCCATATCCTTTCAAAAGCCTGCATATTTCATTCTAAATATATCTGAAAAGCGTATATTTCAATTTCGTTTTGAATCTATTTGTCTTGTACCTTAACCCACAATACAGTGCTAACCCCAGAAGTAGCTACGGGTATAGCTAATGGTGAGCTTGATCCTTTAACTAAAATGCCATTTCAGGTATTGATTTGATTCATAGGTGGAGTAGAGACCTACAAAGTGTTTTATGGCATATCTCTCATTCGCTTATAATTGTTCTTTATTTATTTCTTTTTTGTCAATATTATATTTTAATGTTTTGAATTTTAAATCAACAGAAAGATATCAGTGGTGATGAATTGTACTATGGCCGAACTCATCAACCCAAGAACTTCAAGCTTGAAGGCCATCAAAGGAAAAAGTTTGATCTGCCTGCAAAAAAGAATCTTCTGACCAACTATTTTTGTATCCTTTTTGTTCATACTTGGCTTGCTCTCTCTATTTGTTATTTCTCTTTTATGCTGAAACTATTTTTTGTATTGACTTAGTTGGTTCCCCTTCACTTGAAAGAATTGTAAGCATAACTTTTATTATTTGACATTAATGATTTTAAATTTAATCCTTATGTATTTGCTTTAGTTATAGTAAGTTATGTTTGGGAAGGGTTTGATGTCCTTAGCAATGTAAGGTATCGCTTCCCTTGAAGCTAAGCAAAAATTCAGAGTCCCACGGATCACCCCTATTGATTCAAATGCAGATGGATCATCTACTGCATTGCTGGACCGTCAGATGGAAGCTGATTCGAGTGAACTAAGGAGCTCATCAGTTCATCTAGAGGAAAACAATGTGAATATATTGGTGTGTGTGTGTGTCTGTGTGTGTGTATATATATATATCAGCTGTTGGATATATATATATATATATATATATATATATATATAAATATATATATATATCAGCTGTTGGATATATATATATATATCAGCTGTTGGATTCTTGTCAAGCATTTCTCTAAGAAATTGTTTCATTTCTTTAGGTGGATGGTACTACTGCAACAAGGGATTGCCATTTGGAGTCAACTGGTTATGGTGAGTGTGTAAGGAACAAACCATTTACTCTATCCATTTTTAGGATGTTTAAACACTAGAAACTTCTGAAGAGCAAACCAGGTTTATTTACATATACCTCTCCCGGGGTGTAGTGTAATTTACCAAATGGCCCTTGAGGTTTTTGAAATCACAAATGAACCCCTGGCTTAACAAACAACACCACAAGATGAGTGGTAATGATATAAGTAGGTATTGAGCTTTTCTGGTTTAAATGGCTCTCCACTGTTTTAGAGATCCATTTTTTATAATTTTTTCATAGAATGTTTTAGCCTATAAAATACTTTGAAAACACAAATTCAGTCTGATTTTTATGGTTTTTGTCAATGCCATTAAATTCTTGGGTTAATTGCATTTATCTCCTTGAGGTTTGGTCGAACTACCAAACAAACCTTGGGGTTTCGGAAAACTAGGCAAATGTAATTAATCCCAAATTTTGTTATCCTCAAAGTTAAAAAGAGGTGGTTGGTCATGGGGCTTATTTTGTAATTTTAAAGAACCTATGATCATTTGGTAACCAAACCATGGGGAGGCAGATNGCCCCCCCCCCCCCCCCCCCCGTATTTTTTTGATATAGGACATCATGAGAAAAAAGGATTGAGAGATGGTCAAGGAATGCAGCGGACTCCATTTCAACATTCCATCTGCAAACCTTGTGTTCTGTTGCATAAGAACCGAGTTTCCAAAAACAAGACCGTAATGGAGAATGGGAAAGTAGTTGTAAGAAGTTCATATTTTTTGCCTAAGGAGATTGGGAAGGAAAATATTCAGGAAAATGGAAACGAACTGGACGAGTCTGCCACTGAAAAATCCAATACCATTTCCTCTGCTGAAGAATGCCCTTCAGCTTCAGAGGCAATTGAAGGGGAAATGAACACAGTTTGTCCGAAAACCACACTGAGTTTCAAGTTTCATCATAGTTCTGCTGACGAAAATGGTCAGTGCCATATATAGTGTGATTAGCTTTAGTTATTATTATGTTACAACTACAGGAAAATCATTTTCCAACCTTTGTGCAGATGAAAGTGAAATGAAACCAGAAAACAAGAGAGGCATTATCAGAAGCTCATATTTTCAGCATCAGAACCCATTAAACAGAAACAGTCCAACCGAAGAACATGGAGATCCTTTACCAGAAGAAGATGCCATTTCTTCCGAGATTGATGAAAGAAAGATGCCTGAGAACCCCCTTCACTATAATAAACCAAAACTGGGGAAGCGAAAAGTTACATTCAGCAATGCCATTCAAAAAGTAAGTACCCTTTGAAAAAAGAGTTGCAATGTGCAACATTGAAATGTTTCTTACTGTTCTTTTTTTTTATACTGCAGGACACTGTAAAAGCTAGTCGTCGTATCTTTACTGATTCTTCTCCAAACAGTCTAAGTAAGAGTAATTCTGAAGATGATGACAATGTTTCTGCCAATGAAGTGAATGTTGAGGATGAGAAGTTTGGTTCTAACCTATCTCATTTGGGAAATTACTGTCAAATATCCAAAAAATCAATGGAGAGATTTGTTTCCGTGATATCTTCTTTTGCATTCACCTCAAATGGTTCTCGTGCCAGCGGTCTTCGTGCCCCATTGAAAGATATCAAGAATGCAAGCAGAAACGGGTAAATTTATTTTCGCGGGGTTTTCTTTTTCTTTGCTTTCTTACTCTCTTTTTTCTGAGGGTCTTTCAGAAACAACTTGGTCACCTTTGTAGGTAGGTGTAGGGTCTACGTACCCACCGTTCATAGACCCCTCTCATGGGACGTTAATGGATTGTTATTTGGAGATGCAAACACACACACACACACACTCTCTCTCTCTCTCTCTCTCTACAATGGAGTATCATCTAACTTCACCTTAATTTTAAAGGGCACCAAGGGAAATGGATCTCAACAGATTTGTGTATCTGCCAAGTCCTAATCGGGGGAGACATTCATCACGCCGTAGAATCTAAGACTGATGCCAATGTGTGTGTTTGTATGTACTATGAATTCAATCCTGCAGCTATCAAATGTTGTCTGTATTTTGTATGTCAGTGCAATGATATTATCATTTTTGTTGTGCAAAGGATTGTATGATATAAAAAATCCATTTTCTTCAACTGGCTTTGTTTCTATCTTTATTCCCATGCTTCACTTTCTGCCATGAAATGGTGGCATGATCAACCCCCCTTGTTGTTGTGCCAAGTGAATCAGCCTCAACAAGTGTATCATATTCTTTTACAATTGTAATCGGTATTTGATTGGATTTTTAGGATGTATTTTTTTTAGAGTATGAGATATTAGAGTTACCGTTTTGAAAACATTATGGTAACTTTACTCTTTTCAAAGTTAATCTACATTTTTTAAAATTTTATCTAAAATCTTAAAAAAACATTGTTCTCAAACAAGGCTTGTGTGTAGAGTGTTTTAGGCAATTTATTTTAATGTATTTACAAAACATAGAAAGTAAGTAGTTAATTCTAAACAAATTAAACTAAGAAAGTAGATAACTAAATCAGGATGAAACATATATTTTAATATATGGAGTAAAGAATAAATCATTTAAATTTGCGTAAAAAATACACTTTTTGTTTGGGTATAGACATTTAGCTTAATTTTTTGAACTATATTAGCAAAATTAGACTAAATCCATACGGAAAGTGTATTAAAGAAAAGGATCCTTGAGCATAAGTTTTCTGGATTTAGTTTAATATTTCTTCTTGGAATTTTTCTCTTTGGTTGTTCCCTTTCACATATAGTAAAAAAGTTATTAAAAATACCAAAAAAACCCCATACACCATATTGAATTATTAATATTGATTAAAAATTGTGGCAAATTCTAAGACTTATATTATTGAAAGGAGTACTAGTATATTATTACATCCACTCCAGATCCTAATTTTGTACATAAGCTACTCCCTCCGTTCCAATATAAATTGCATGTTATGGTTCACGATATTTGACTGAAATTATTTTCATATATGGGGTTCTTTTTGTTCTGAGAATATGCGATGTTGTTACAAGTATTTATTATTCAGTTGATCAGTGCACCAAAATATTACAAAGTTCAGGAACTTGTATAAAAAATTAAACTAAGAGAAGCTTGTTATTACATGTGAAATATGCTCTCTCCTTAATATATTCGTCTAATTTGACTTTTTCAAGTCAAACATGATGGATTTTAAACTTCAATTAAAAAAACTTATAATGTATATTAGTATAAAAATATTTTCATTGCATTAATCTAGTTGGGAACTTTTAACAATTTATTGCATTATACTAATATGGAATACAATTGAGAGTAATTGAAACTCAAAATTTGTCTAATTTCACTAAAAAAATCAAACTAGACAAATACATTGAGACAAAAGTAGTACAAATTGCATTCTAATGTAATCTAATACTCGTAGAGTATAATACTGCTAAAGTATTATACTTCGTATGAATTTTATTTACAAACTTGTCATTTGTAAATTTTGCACTCCCTCCGGTCTTACAAAACATTTTTTTAAAATTTTTTTTTGTCAAATAGTGACATTCTTTGACCACGAACTCTGAGAAAAGTAAATTTAATTATAATATAAAATGTAAATTCCCAAAATGATCCTTTGTAATAAAGTAATATAATTGGATTCATCTTAATATATAGTTCTGAAATATCAAATTTTTATATCATTTATTTGTTTAGATTATTTTTAATTTATAGTAAAAGAATATCACTATTCCACAAAAATATCAAGACAGGAAAAACTTTAGGACGGGAGGGAGTAAAATTTATATTTGTGACTTTAATAGAGGAGAACTACCGTCATAGCACTAATATATGCTTAAAGTACCCAATATAGCACTGCTAATCTGCTATGGATATTGGAACTTGTGTGGATGCAATTCCAAATTTGTCCTTGCATTCCACACTGCCCAAAAATGTGTTTAAGTTGGTATATACTTCTAGAACATAAGCATAACACACGGCCGTCATATCCAATATAAAATGTATCCACACTGTTAAAGAATGATCATTCCACACTACCAAAAAATGTGTTTAAGTTGGTATACACTTTCAGAACATGAGCATAACACACTGCCAGAAAGTATAGTTAAATATTGTGAACCATAACACATTGCCCATAACATGGATATAACACACTGCCAGAAAGTGTAGGCATACCATCATAATTCCAGATTGCCAAAAAAGATATGATTGGAAGAGATCCACACTATAAATAGATAAATATGTAAAAAATAACAAGGAGTGTTATATGTGTAATATTATGTGTCTTAGGGGGGTGTATTCAATTCGGATTCTGTAGTATTTTTTTAGATTTCAAAAGTCTGTGGGTATTCAATTCAAATTTTAAAAACTCACTTAAAATCTAGATGTATTCAATTCAGATTTTAATATATCCTTCTAAATTTAATGGTATTCAAAAATCAATAGATTTTGATAGATTTTTGTAAAATATGGATTTTGATGGATTTTGGGCTTTGGGTATAAATTGAAATCTAAGTCCAAAATCTGACAAAAAATTGAAAGATTTTGCAACTCCACAGCTCTTGGACTAATCTTCTTCCCGGCGACCACTTCTTGACATAGGAAATCTTTGGTCATCGCCAAGCAATTCCTTCTTGTTTTCTTATCTCTTCTATGAGTTCTTCTCTAGGTGATTCCTACTTTAATAGTTTCATCTCATTAGGTTGAGATAAAAAGCCTAAAATCCCAAGGTACACACGTATGAAAAAAGAATAAGGTTCCACCGAGAATTGAACTCGGGTTACTGGATTCAGAGTCCAATGTCCTAACCGCTAGACCATGGAACCTTTTTGGACCCACTCTTCTGTTTACGAATACTTGGATTGGAAGTGCTAACAATGTTGCTGATATTCTATCCGTACCTAAATAAAGGTTACACTTTCCCATTTGTCTTTTAAAAAATTAACGTGTGACTTATAATTTCTAGTCACCAAACACCTTTAATTGTTCAACATTTTTCTTAAATTATGTAAAGTCAGAGTGTAAACTTAATTTTGAGAGAAATAGAGTAATTAATAAAAAATATGTTACCATATACTCCGTACTACTTTTTTTCTTGTAAACTTTTATAATACATGCACACCAATTCATACACAGGTTATATTTCATGAAAATTCCTATATCTTTGAGTGAACATTGAATTATACACTGTACTTTTTTAGATGTGAAATTTGAGGATGATGGTTTGGATTTGCTTTGGTTATCATCTCTTTTCGATGAATTTGAATATTTGGACATTATATTATACTCCATCCCTCCCCGAAAAATGTTTCCCTTTCGTTTTTCTTTGTCCCACAATCTCCTTTCCTTTTCTATTAAAAACCACTTTTACCATTTACTTTTTCATACCCTACCTATCACATCATACCTTTTTACTACTAATCTATCCATCACATCTTACTTTAATCCATCACATCAAGGGTATTTTTGGAAAGTCAACATCAAAATATCTCCCTTAATTTCTCAAAAAGTTAACAAGGAAACTTCTTTTGGGAACTGAGGGAGTATTACTTTACGGGATGAAGAACTCGTGGTTGAAAGTGTTTGTTCTGCTTTGTATAGTCATAAATTGAGAAAGTAGGATAAAATGAAAACCAAATCAATGATGTTAGAAGAAGTATCGGTGACCAGACGCTGTCAATGCCCACTGAAGGAGAGATTATAAAGTCCAAAAGGTCTAGTCGTCACTACAGATGCGTGTGTTTTATGTCATGAAAAGAAGAAAGATTGTCCAAAACTGAAGAAAAGGAAGACTCTCTAGGATGCAAACATTGCAGAATGTAATAGTGCACTCAAAAAATGAAGAAAATTAAAGTTTAACTTTGTAACTCATAGTGCCAAGGGTATTTTGGATTATGCGCACTCAGAGTCTCATAGATGTGTGTGTATCGATCTATACTCTATTCATCGAAGGTGGAATTATTGTATCACTTTTTTAAAATAATTTTTCCAAGAGAGTTTGCATTTTTATTACTCCCTCTGTCCCATAAAAAAGTTCTCATTTTGATGTATTTTTGGTCAAACAGTTACACGTTTGACCATAAATTAAATATAATCTAAATAAAGAAAAAAAGTTTGAGATATCAAAACTAGATCCTAAGATGAATCTAATTATATTTAAATTAATTTAAAATTCAATATACCTTTTTCACAATTTGTAGTCAAAGCGTGTAAATATTTGACTAAATACAATTCAAAATGGAAACTTTTTTGCGGGACGAAGGGAGTATAAAAGATAAAAGATATTTTATAATTTTCAATATCATCTTATGACATTAGAGTCCTTAGATGCTTCATTTTGACTCCAAAATAGTTCTTATCTCATGCTTTGTGTGTCTAGTGACTACCTCTTTAGTCCCCAATTGTACTTCTAAATTTGGTTAACATTATGGTCAAATTTTAACCAAAATGTTAACAAAACTGGAAGTGCAATTGGGAAAGGGATATAGGGGATTCGAGGGGGTAGGGGATTCGGGGGGGGGGGGGGG
>OOIL02002240.1:1178392-1188857 GCA_900332095.2 Cuscuta campestris
GAAAAAAATGTTTGGGCCCAAATACCGGCCCGCAAAATGGACTTCTTCCTGTCCATGCCGCTGAAGCTTCCATTCGACGACAAACCAGCAGCGGGAATCAGCATCCAGCAGTCGGACGCCTTCCTCCAGCACCTTACTATTTCCGGCGACGAGGAGGAGACTCAGGCGTCATGGCTGCCCCATTCCGACGATAGAAGAAGCACTTCGACGGAGCCTCTCACTACATTGAAAAATGGGGGAAAGATTTAGATCGAGTACCGAAATCTGACCTCCGCGCCTCTTCAATACCGCACACGGTTACCCCACCATCGGAGGAAATTATCGTTGCTGTCAAAGGAGAGAAGCCAATCTCCAAGGGGGCGCTGGCCTGGGCTCCGTCTCATGTCGAACACGCCAGGCCTCTCACTGCTTCCCCCGTCGCCGGCCCTGAGATCTAGCACGGGCTGGAGGAGCGTGGGGGAGAGGAGCAATCAGGAACCACTGTCGACACCTAGCACCAGAAGTCCACCACTGCCGACACTGAGGTAATCTTTGGCTTTGATGGACATGGGAGCCACAGTTTGCTCCCACTCTGTTTATCGCCAGATGATGATTTCAGTTTTCCGTTGCCGGCAGCCTCTAGCTACTCATCCCTAGAGAACTGTCCGTCCATATCTGCCGAAGCCACCAGAGTAGGCCATTACTGCCGACGAAGCCAAACTTCGTCGTTGCCATCCCCACCACAGTTATTTATCTCATGACCGCTTCAACGTTTCCGTTAAAGCCAGCCGACCACGGAAGACTCCAATTTCTACTGGATTTCGTAGCTGACACTCCCACCGCAGGAATCTGGTCATTTTCGCACTTCAAACCAACTGCCGCCGCTCAGATCTGCCGCCTCTGCCGCTACTCAGAGCCGCCGCTGCCACTGAATTCAATCGACAGGATTGCCGCTGCCGCCGAACTCAATCATCGTTGGTCATTGGAGCCATTCACCGCCGTCCGCATCTAGGGCTAGGAGCTGAAGTCGTCGTCGCCGCCAGAAATCTGTGACTACGACTCGTTTGCAGAAAAGATGATCTTGAGCGGGAGAAGACCGGTTTAACCGGAGCGACGTCGGTCACAGATTTACGGTTGTAAGGTAATGCCTTTGCCTATCCTCCCCTTGAAGGATTCTCATCGGACGCTGCCATTACCGTCAAAGACAACCGTCATCATTATGGTCTCCGCTAAAATTGCCGCCAAGAACACCTCATTCAACCATCACCGCCGTTGAGTTTCAATTGAAGTGGCCGGAGTACATCACCGCGGCAGGCCATCTGCTCTGTGCAGAACCGGCCACTGCCATGGTTCTATTGCAGAAGTTCATTTTTGTTGCTACGGGGTTGTTCAAACCCACTACGCCTGCTTCGATATGTCGCTACTGTTGGTGTGACTTTCCACAACCGGCTTGGGAGGATGCTCTCTAGCTAAATCCAGAACTCCTGCCCCCATCGGTGAAGCACTGCACCCGGTGAACTTCTCTTGCCGCCTTGGCTAAGTGTCCATTCTTCGCCGTGCAAACGAGGGAAAGCGATCGGCGGGTTGATGGGTGTTACCGGCCTCTGTGGGTGTCCCCTCTCCGCTCCTCCATGAGTGGCTAAGAAAAAAGAATGCTACGGGAAGCTACCTAGCTTATTCGGCCAAGATGAATCCAAGCAAATACTCCGTATGAAGAGTCCACAGTGCAGTACTGCACATGCCATGTGGGGTCCAATTATTCATTATTAATTGAATAATTTCATACACCCAATTATGAGGGGCCCGTTCAATGAAATGCAAGTCGCAGTCCACATGCTATGAATCGAAAAACATCCATGGAGAAAAGTGCAAAGCTAAGTGGTGGGACCATTTATATTATTTAATGGATGGCGCTTGCAAAAATACAAATGGGAAAAAGCTTAAAAAAGGGTGGGGGATCATTTTGAGTGGACCGTACCTGATCCTCTTATGTCCCTCAAATAATAAGCTTGCCTAATTAAAAGAAAGACGGAGACACGAGTCCGATCGGTTGCTACACAGGTGTGGCTCAATACTTTACAAAGAAAGGATGGAAGACTGGGACACAGGCCCGGACCTGGCATGCCGGTTACTACACCGGTCTTGCTCAGTATAAAATAAAAAAATAATAAACCCGGAAGAGGGTATGCCTGCAAGAGGGCTGGACCTGGAAGAAGGTTCGAACCGTACTTACACGGGCCCATGAGGTTTGACCGGTATCGGAGAATCAGCCGGTGCCGTCAAATTGATTGGGGACTAAAAGATGCCCATTAAAATAAATAGAAGAGGGAACGTCCACCGTGGCGCATCCTATTTCCCCCTTCTCAGGGAAGACTTGAACGGGGGGGTGAGCTAAGGCCTTCCCGGGATAGTAAATATCAAAGGGCCATTAAAAGACTTAATCACCCGGAAGAGGGGGCCCTGGAAGAAGGGTGCATTTTGGGCCTTGGAGAGGGCTCGAAACCATCCGACATGGTTAATTCTCCAATGTTGACCTGGCCCGGCCAGCAGCATTATCTTATTGGAAGACTGAGACACAGGCCTGGCCTGGCACGCTGGTTACTACACCGGTCTTGCTCAGTATAATAAAGAAAATATGTGACCCAGTCAAACTGGTACACTGGTCTCACACCGGTCTCACACATATTTTCCAATAAGCCTGAGCCCAATCGAATTGGGTACACCGATTGTACACCGGTTTCAGCAAAAAAGTGAGCCGAGCTCATATCGGGGACGCCCAATTCATTTAAGCCCTCTATTCGAGGCACTTTGATCGAAGATGGTCTCCGCGAGACATGAAGATATTTACATCAGTCAGCCGGGCTAACGCTGATCTTCAACAAAGCTACTGCATCGGATTCAATTCTTATTAACTAAAGTCAATGTCGTCTGTATACTAATTTCGTCATGCATCGTATACTTAGTTCGTACTAACATCGGTCTCAACGAAATAACTACTTGAAGCACCGCCGCTTCATCGTACTAACTCCGGTGTCGTATAACTACTCGAAGCATCGCTGCTTTATCGAACTGACATCACTCTAGTTACAATAATTATTCGCGCGAAGTTTAATCACTCTAACACCGAGCTCTTCGGTAAAGATAATAATTATTTGAGCACGGCATAGGCCGGTCAAAAAAAAATGTTGTACATATTATTTTTACAGGAAAACCTTCTGATTCAAGAAATTGGAGAACTAATGAAGACTCGGAGGACTAGCAACAATATCAACTGGTCAAGAATCCAAAGTACGAAGATTGAAGATAGCACTCGGAGGACTTGTTTACTTTTTCAAGTTGATGATTCTCACAACTTAAAAAAGTGGAGGACTTATTGATGGGAAATAATACGTGGCACGGCCCACATTTCCCAATTATTTTACGAAGAACAGTCAAACCGGGACTGTTTAATAAAATAGAGGAATAAGAGAATATTCTCCGAAGATGCTCCCCCCTCCTATAAAAAGAGGGGTGCCCCCAATGTGAAGAGGAGGCCAAATCACTTTCTCCCCTGCCCACTATACTTTCTCTCTCTAGCATTTTATAGTTTTTGTTCTTCAATAAGCTTTTAAGCTTCTATTAATGGCTTCCGAGCCCGATTCTTGTACCGTGTACACACCCCCGATATCAATAAAAATCCCCCGTTGGCAAGGTACCGCCAAAAAAGGCCAGTGGTTTTCTCCCGATTTGGGTTTCCCCGTAAAAATCCTCGTATTTATAGTTTGGTGTATTTTTTAGACTAGTTTATCGTTTTTGCCGGGCTAAAACGATATACCGGTCGATAATTTACACCATCAACTCGGGTCAACGACCCGGTCAACGACCCCTTACTTGGTATATAATATTCATATTTATGTTTAGATAATAAAAAATTAAAGAATACCATATTTTGTGGACTATTTTTAAAGATAATAAAATACTATCACATAACTTAAATATGCATATTATTTCAAAATAATACGAAGCACATACTCTCTCCGTCTAACTTTAATCTTTCCATTTGAATTGGACACACATATTAAGGAAAGATGTAAATGTTATTCTCAATGTTAAATAAAATATTTAAAATTGTATTTTTTTTCTTCTTCATGTTATTTTCAATGTCATTGTTCTATATTCTTTCACACTTTTCATATTTTATTATAATTAGTATATATTTCTCCATTTTATAGATGATAATATTTGTTTAGATATAAATTATTCATTATTATTTGATACGAAAAATAATATGTCTTTTACTTTGAAATATTTTAAAAGATTATAAAATAATCACACAAATAGTTAGAACTTAGAAGTTTTTTAGAAGTTAGAACTTAGAAGTTAGAAGTTTTTTTAATTCACTCAACACAAATAAAAAAGAACTATATATACTATTCAGCATGACTTTGTTAACAAGTGTTGAGTAGCTTTAGTGGTTATAGTGTAAGAGAGTTGTATGGTGAGGTCTAGTGTTCAAATCCTAACTCCAACATTTTATTTTATAGACAAAAAAATTTAAAAAAAACTTTAGAAAGAAACCCGCGGGTCGGCCGGGTCGACCCGGTTCACCGGTTCCGCCGGGTCTACCTGGTTTGGGCGGGTCGATGCAGATCCGGTTTTTAAAACAACTCTTTAGCTTCTCCCATACTTTCTCTTTGACTGATAGAGTACCGTGTCCTTTTTCCTTTTGCAGGTGTCTCAACATTCATAATTAATGCTCTTCCCCACAGGCCCATTACCATACCCGAACCCAAAATATTTGGGCGGGAAAATTTACTGTTCATTTTTACCCCTTTAGCTTTGTATATGTATAGATTTTTCACTAGTGAATCCCTCTTATTATCAGTCATTTTGAAACTCAATAGTCAATACACTCCGTAAAAAATTGAAGGCCCTGACCTAGGGTTTCTAACCTAAGCTCGGCCATGGAAACAGAGACGACGACAGCAACATGGCTCCTTGGCAACGACAGATTCAGGGGAACCAGACATGTGTGGCAGTTTTGTAACGCCTGGGTAAGAAAGCAACTATGGCTACCGGCTGGGCTGGACGCGGTAACGACCGCAGATCTTAGGCGCAGCAAAGACCACTTTGGCTAGCAGATCCCTATTTAAAAGGTAATACTCCGTTTGTAGTTGGCTTGTTTAATTAGCAATATCTCCTTATGTATTGGCAATTTTCAAGATCTATTCATATACGCGATTTCAACATACTTAGGCTGTTTTTGAGCTAATGGAACTAGATCTCCATCAAGACCATGCGACCTCCAGTCCTGGTTGGCAAGTGGTCCGAGCGAATAGGAAGATGACTCAATGGCAGTATTTACCCATTTTTATTTATTTATTTTACTCTCTTTTAATTTAGGATTTTCAAATTTATCACTTTCCGAATTCATAAATTAACTAATATTAAATCGAGAATGTTTATCTAAAATCTTTAAATTTTAATTTCATCATCATCATCATCACCACCTTCTTTTCCTTGTAGGCTCTCGGTATGAATTCCAAAGCTTAGCCTTCTTTTGCTTTCCAATTTAGGAAGTTTTTCTAAGGTCTGTGATTTTTACCCTTACAGAAAGTTTTATCACAGACTAATTTTGTCCAAGTGCCAATTATTATGGTTTATATTCATTCACTCCAGAATGTGCAACTAACACTTGCTAACACTTGCTAACACAGATGTAACTAGCAGTCTACCACGCCCATTTGCCTTTGAAATCCCTTCTTTGTATGCAGTGATATTAGTTATGCTTCAAAAGCGATCGTGCATGTTGATGTTAAATGTTTTGTAGCTAATGTCTACCATTGTGATCTCAAAGCAAAGGACATTTTTCCAATGCAAAGTGTAAACTCAAAAGGCAGGTTTTTTGGAACGAAATGTTCCTTATTTTCACCATCAATGGGTAGAAATACAAGCTGCAAAGCTTAGTTTCTGGTATTCAGTAGTCTGCAGCCTTTCAACACCTTAATACTGAATCGGAAACCCTACCCGAGATACCCACAGCCTTACAATCATTATTCCAAGACTTTGCATCTATATTCCTTGAACCTACAACCCTTCCACCCTTCCAATCGCACTATCACTCTATCCCCCTATTACCCAACAGTGTACTTCTTAATATACGCCCTCACCGATACCCCCATTCACAAAAAAATGAAATTTCAAATGTAATTTTTGTCTTTTTATATTGTTAAAAGATATAAACAAATTTTTCAAATTAAGCCAAAATTTAAGGTGATGAACTTCACAAATCATCATAAGGGGCGAGTAGCTTGGCGTCTTGGACTTCTGTGTGAATTTTCATGTTGGCTCGTTGCCTCTTCCTATATCTGCATATAATTGCAATGCATCTATTAGTGTTGCAATCATGATAGAGGCTTTCATTTCAAACTTTGAGAAGAAATATGCTTGAAACCAAGAATCTCAATATAGAATTGCTCTTAATATCAAATCCGATAAACTCTTCATGCGTCATGACTTGCTCAAAAAACCTGCCTTTTTCTCTTTACATACGCTAAAAATTGTTTTTAATATTCTACTATGCGAGGATAATGAAGGGTTAACATAAACAACTTCGTCCATGAAATTTTTATGTTGTAATTTGGCACTGCCTATGCTTAAAAATATAGTTATCCTTCATGTTCACTTTGCAATTCAAAGTTAAACATCCACCAATAACATCTAAATACATCCAATACTCGGTAGGTATTTAATTGGCTATATTTTTTAGTGCTAAGATTAAGGGTATTAATTCTTTGTTCAGAGAGGCAATATAAATTTCTATTTACGGGAATGTCACTACGGATATCTAAGCAATGTTAAGAGTAATAAGGAAAGTGATTAATCATTCTTCATGCAACTGATTTTAAGCAGTGAATGAGTCGTGTATACGCAACCTTTCCACCTAGGGTGATTTTTTTTATTTCCACAAATTTGTAGTCATAAAAAACAATATGGTACCCAATAAGTAGACCTTTTAATAATGAACCGGTATAATTGACTTTGGGTAATTGGTGGCAACTTTTGGTTAATGAACTCTAAACGACCCAAACTCTCTTATCATCCCACTATCCAACATGGGGATGGAAACCAAACTATTGAAAGAGGGTGTCGTCAAATAAAGCAACATATCCATGTCAAGGTGAATCAATTGCTTCATGAGAATTGCAACTATCACTTAACTTGCGTTGTTCACACAACCACTGGAATCTCACAAAAAAGAGTCAATGAAGTAGAGTGATGCCTCAATTCTGTTTCAAATGAGAATGGTGTTTGAAGGGAGTTGCTTCTTTGCGTGGGCAAAGATGGACCTTTGATGAGCTGCTTCCATTCCTTGCACACGCTTTAGAGCCAGAAAAGCAAGCTGGCGGGGAGGTAGAAGAGAATTTCTTGGTAAATGTTGGAGGGAAGGTTAGGCATTTTCAGAGTTACGATTAAAGTTTAGAACTTTGAGGAGAACATGTTTCTGCCAAAATGTGCCATGCACTTCATGCTAAACACACATTTCTTAAAAAAAAATCTCAAGGTTTTATTAATTGTTTATTTTCATAAAGACCAGATTCTTACCCCTGCATTTTTATCGTATGTAATTTATTTTAAAAAATAGAAACTTATTAACATTGCATAAATAAGAATTTACTATAAACATTGGGGAAAAGTGCAACACCCAAAATTATATAATATTCTTTTTGTAACACATTACATACATACTAGTCTAGAATTTTAATACTACATTGCAGAGTATATATTTGAAAGGTGTTGAATGGGAGGAAATTTCTAGAAAGGATGGAGACACTTTAGAATTTGTTTGACTTGAAGTGGAGCTGTGTACATGCACCCATGAGGTGTCAATGGGGAGAGCAAATGCTAAATTTCATGGGTGCATACACAAAATTATCTTCCCTTCAAGCCAAGCAAATTCTAGACTTTCCCGCTTTTTAAAAGTTTCATCACATTCCAAACTTTTAAAATATATATCGCGAAAATTCAACTACCGAAGTGCAGAGTTTATGCACAGAACTCTCATTTGTTGCTTAAAGTCAGGTGCACGGAGAAAAATTAGAGATTGTATGTATAAGTCTTGTCATCACTTTGATTTCTATGGTGGGGTTAATATAAAATTGTATTGGCTCTCTGAACAAAGAATAAATGTCCTCAATTCTTGCACTAAAGAGTATAACTAATTACATCTTCCTCTCATATTGATGCTTATTGAATCTTGGATGTATTTAGATCTTATTGGTGGATGTTAAACTAGTTGCAGTGTCTACTTGGGAGATGATGATATTCTTGAAGCATAGGCAATGTAAGGTTATGATGTAGAAAATTTTTCGATGAAGTTGTTAATAATAATTCTTCATCATCTTGGTATAAGGGTAGATTATTAAAAGTAGGTTTTAGCGTATGTGAAGGGCAAAAGACTGATTTTCCTAAACAAGTCGCGACACAAGTAGAGTTTATTTAGTTTGATATTGAGGGCAATTCTATTAAGCTGATTGAGGTTCTTGATTTCAAACATATATTTCTTCTCAAGTATGTTATAGAAGCTTCTAGCGACTGATGATGATGGCATCACGAGTAAATGTGTTACAATTGTACGCGCGTAGAGGAAGAGGTAACAAACCAAAATGGGGACTAATATAAGTTCCTAGTTACTCTCACCTTTTTTATGATGATTAGTGAAGTTCATCAACTTGAGTTTTGGCTTTTTTGAATGATAATTTTTGTCTCAAAATGTTTTAACTTTTAATGATATAAAAAGATGAAAATTGCATTCCAAATTAAGGTCATGTGTTGGTGAAATAAACAAAGTTATTTTGCTTTTTTGCACAATTGGTAGTATCATAGTATTATTATTTGAATTTTTTAATTTGGCTTTATGTTTAAAAATATTTTGGCTGGCACATTGTAATATTAGCCAATTAAATGCTACCAAATAGGCACCTAAAAGTTACTCTTACCTCATCTATTGTGTAAAATAACTTAGATTTTGGCGTAGTGTAAAGTGACTATAATTTAGGATCTTCATCCATTCTTTGGCTTGTTGAATGTACGGTAGAGACTTGATAGAAATTACTAATTTGAATTTTATTTTCTTAATTACATAATTAAATGTTTTTGACTGAGCGTATTTATTTTTTTATGAATCAAAACATTTACAGTTACATTTTAAAAAAAATAAATTTAAAGTACAATAAATTTTTGTGGTGCGTGATTAACTTGAATTATATATTGTATTGGATTTTTAATTTTATCTTACGGGTTTAGCAAAAATATTGGATTGTTATGGAATGTGACTTAGTCTTATTTTTTTTAGCTTCCCTCAATAATATTGGATTGTCATGCAATGTGACTTAATCTTATACCTAATTTAGTTGCTTCTCTCCAATATAATTGGGTTTTAATAAATAATTGCATCCTGTTATTTTCATTCCCTCCAAATAATTAAGTCAAATATATAGTTTATACATATATACTATTTGTTTAATTTTTAAATATGTATATGTGTGATGTACAATGTTTGGTTAATTTTGAAATATGGATGTCTGATGTAAAATAAATACTACCTCCATTCGTATACCTAATTGAATATTGATCTAAAATATTAATATAAAATTTAATTTTTATTTAATTATAAATTATATCCAAACATTTTATTTATCTAATTTATTAATATAAAATGTAATTTTTATTTAATTATTAGTCAAATACAAATTTTGATTGATTGCTGAAAGTCAAAACTAGTCAATAACATATAAAAATATTACAATATACTATTTGAAACAAAAGTCACATAATATAAAACAAATAAAAAGAGAAAAAAAGTTAAAATGTTTGGAGTAATATACATTTCAACACTTTTCATTTTTTTCAATGTGTTCCTATTGTTTCTTGCAATTTTTTCAAAATTTTCCAAATATTTTTAGTTTTTTTAACTTTCAGTTTTTTTTAAAATTTTTTATGACTAAATTTTACTTCCATTTAATGCTCTATTTTTTGAATTCTAAATCTTAACTTTCAATATTCTCCAACTCCGTCCCATTTTTTAAAGTTTCTTCCAATTTATTTTTCTAACTTTCCAGTTTTTTCAAACTCCTTAGTCTTTTCAATTGCGTTTACAGTTCCAATTTCTTCTAGAGTTCCAGCTTCTTCCAATTGTTTTTGGGTTTTTCAAACTTTTTGTTTTCCACAACTTTTAGTTTCTTACAATTCCATTCAAAAGTGCAATAAAAATTAGTTACAGACATTTTATGTTTTATTATTATTGTTGTTATTATTTTTATATTTATATTTATATTTATATTTATATTTATATTTATATTTATATTTATATTTATATTTATATTTATATTTATATTTATATTTATATTTATATTTATATTTATATTTATATTTATATTTATATTTATATTTATATTTATATTTATATTTATATTTATATTTATATTTATATTTATATTTATATTTA
>OOIL02002240.1:1188978-1199064 GCA_900332095.2 Cuscuta campestris
ATTTATATTTATATTTATATTTATATTTATATTTTTATTTATATTTATATTTATATTTATATTTATATTTATATTTATATTTATATTTATATTTATATTTATATTTATATTTATATTTATATTTATATTTATATTTATATTTATATTTATATTTATATTTATATTTATATTTATATTTATATTTATATTTATATTTATATTTATATTTATATTTATATTTATATTCATATTAATACTAATATTTTTATTTTATATATATATATATATATATATATTTATATTTATATTTTTACGTTATTATTATTCTTATTGTTGCTATTATTCTTATTATGATGATTATCATTAGAGTAAATTCCATAAATGATCCCATTTCTCAATATCCCTGTAGATACTTCTCCAGAAAGATTTGCACTGCCGTTCTGCTATTTCAGGCTCTTCTTCTGCTTGCTTATAATTCTGGTTTAGGGGTCTTTGGTGTTGAGTCTGGTTTTGTGTTTTTTTTTTTTGAAGTTAGGTTCTAGGTTTGGGTTTTTGGGGATAGGTTTTGGGATGGGGTTTTGTTTCTTGGATTGGGGCTGGTTTTTGATCTGGGTTTGAGGTAGATCTTTGGTTGGGATTTGGCTTTTGGGTTTGCATATGTTTATGGGTCTTGGTTTTGGGTTTTGGATCTGGTTTTGGTTATGCTTTTTGGGGCTGGGTTTTGGGTCTGGTTTATCCAAGGTTGGGGTCATTTTGTTTATCTGATACTCCGTCCCATAAAGATTTTCCTTCTTTCAATTTTCATCTGTGCTATAAAGACTTTAACTTCCTTTTTAAGAAAAGAATGTGTGGCTCAAAAAGTTTCTCTTCTCATCAAAATTTAACCACTCCTTTTTTCACTTTTCAGTATTTTTCTTAAACTTCTTGAAAGTCAAAAGAAGATCTTTACTGAACGGAGGGAGTATAATGTCACGCATATTTACATATTCACATGAGTCTGATAGTTAGTTGTGTCTTACTTGTTGATACAACAGTACCAAACTGGGGACATCAAAGTCCTAAATGCGTTTACCAAATTGAAGGTGACTTTACTTTCACCTTTGATTTTAATGCAGCCTGGGTTTTATGTCTGTTTACTGTAATATCCAGTGGTTGCACCCTATTACTAGGGTGTAACATGTAGATAATCATTATCAACTCTAGTCCATACAAAAGTACTGTGGCATACCCCTATAAAATCAAAGGCATTCATGCCAATCAACAACAATGCAAGCCCAAAGTTAGCTAATTTAAATAAAAGCAAAGAAGCAAGCTTCTCAATGGTGGTATCTAGGATTAACCTTGGGGCGTTTACTGGCCCATGCATCGATCGCAGCAACTGAAAAACCAGACAGGTGGATGGCAGCCTTACCAGACCAGTCGAAGGAGGCAGGCTTCCCTATTGGTGCTGGATCAACTTGCTGGGCAGGTTCTGTAGCCCGGGTTCTGCTTCCAAGTCCTTTGGCTTCCCTGTTTGTGCTAGATCATTTTTCCGGGCAGGGCCTGGTACATCGGTTGCTGCTGCCAAGGCCTTTGACAGATCAGGGTCAGGTTCGCAAGTTCAACTTCATTGTGGTGCTTTGTGTGCTGCTGTTCAAAGGAAGGCTGGCCTGGGTTCCCGGGGTTGGCAGGACAATAGAATCAGGGACCTTTGTGCCAACCTTGGTGTGACGCTTACGTCTAGCCCTTTTGGAGGCCAAACCAGCATTAACATATCAGGTTCTATGGTCACACCCCCCTCATTAGTCAAGCTTGCCTTATCCTGTTGCTACTGCCCAGGAAGATCACATGAGTTTTGACCAGTTTTTTTCCTTACGAATAGCCCAGACAACCATGATATCAAAGGATTGGTGCCAGAACTTGTTGCAATGCAAACAATAGTTCGGAAGGTCCTCATACACCACCTTTTGAATAAAGCTATCACCCTCCGCAATCGCTGAGCATGGTGGTGCCCTGGGCTTGAGATTTTTCCTTGTCCACCTTCAGTCTTCAATCACTGTAGTGGAATAGTCTCAGCCCTTCTCATTTGAATCTTCTTTCAATTGTCAATACCTAATACTAATTGTGGTTCTTCACCATGTAGAAACATCTGCTTCTAAAACCCTTTTTCAAGCTGATGTTGAGACCTTGTTTCGAACTGTTGATGAGACCCAGAACACCACCACCAAGAGCACTTCAATTGTACAAGCTGATGTAAAGGCCAACACCCCTTTAAATTTTAAAACTATCTTGCAGTCACCCCTCAACTCGAACCGATTGCAATCCATAGGCCTTTCTCCTGAGGTAGAACCACTTCACCCCATAAGGGAATCCACTACTTGGCCTTCTCGAGCAATTAATGACAAACAGACCATTGGGGAAGTCACCCAAGTGAAGCCATTTTTTTCACTTAGAGATATGAAAGCAATGAATTTAAAAGCAGGGCAGTTGGTCGAGCATTAGGAAACCAGCAAGTGAAGTGTTTCTGTTGGGAGGTGGGCAACCTAACACCCTATTGAGTCACGACAGGAAAGAAAGGGAAAGGCATCAAGGGTCAATCTTGGTGTCTGACAAAGACGAATAAAGGAGTATTCAGATAGGGTTCTAGATGATTTGCAAGAAGACTTTGTTGAGGAAATTTAGGTTGGTCCTATGCTGGACGGTATATGATATTTAGCAGCCTAACCGCGGAATACTCCGTTGAGTCCATTCATGAAATTCCTGGCAAAACCAAGGGCTGTTTTCATCTCGCAGAAAGAACAAAAGGAAGAAAACAAATTGATTTTGAGGGTTCTACACTGCTATTTTATGCTGTTATTGGTTGTACGTTGAAAAGCCCAACATATATTTCACAGATAGTGGGAGGAAAAAACCATTAAAATCTCACTTGGAGAATTTACAAAGAGCGAGATGTAAGAGGCCAAACGGATGTTGAGGTTCTTAATATTCATTTCTTTATAGTCTCAACTCTCAAGTTATTAGTTGATTTTGTCATTATTTGTTTACACTTGGTTTCTTTTGTTTTAACTATTTGCAACGATTAGTATGTCATCAATTGTCATCTGTTTTCAGTAAGTTCCCAATTGGAATCCTACTTATTTTGTTATAAATTAGGAAAAATAATTTACATATTTAAATTTTTTTCCCATTTAGTTATAATTCAGCTTCCTTTTAATCACGCCATCCCAAAAAAAGCATTCACTTTCGCTTTTCGTTGCTTGGTGGAACTTTTTTCAATTCAATATATTTGTATAAATTTTTGAAGAATTTAAAAATTCACATTATACAATTTATAACTATGTCAAAACTTCTACAAAACAAGCGGTAATTAATTATTTTATTTTATTAGATGCTCAATGATTATGTGTATATTAAGTGCCTTAATTTCCTTCATAGCTATGCTAGTACTAAGATGTCTTGCTTCTAAAAGAATGGATGCATATCCAAATATTTGTCAATTTATGCCTAAATACCTCTATAAAACAATAGTGCTTTGGAAGTGTGTTTTTAAATAGTACCTACCAAATTCTTAAATTTTAAGGATCACATAGTTCATTCTTTTTTTTCATGAAAGGGATCACAAATATACAATTTTATCGTCTTAATCTTCATGACCACTCAAAGCAGGGAGAATGAAGTAAGAACTTGTCAGGTGTAAAAGAATAACGAACCAAGCACAAACTTCCCTCAATAACCACAAGAAAATTTATAATAATAACATTTTTTAGTCAAAGTTATCCACATTATAGATAAGGTAAGAGTAGCTCTTTTAGCTCATGTTCTGTAGCGTGGTAGCGTTAATTAGCTAAAATTACAATTTGCCCACCCAAATATTCCATAAGGAAAAGCCCAATAAGTAAGCTAAAAAATTCAACATTGAAACTATCTCTTGTTTTGATAAGCAAAATAAGCCTGTCCTAAATTTGAAATGTAACTTTTATCTTTTTATATCGTTTAAAGATATAGGCAAATTTCAAAATAAGCCAAAAATAAAGTTGATGAACTTCACAAATCATCATAAGGTGCGAGAAGCTTGGATTCTTGGACCTTGTTTGAGCTCTCATGCTGGCCCGTTTTCTCTTCCTCTATGCACATGCAATTGCAATACATCTACTAGTGTTGCAATCATCACCAAGTCGATGGAGGCTTTCATAACACACTTTGAGAAGAAATATGCTTGAAACCAAGAATCTCAAATTCTCAATATAGAATTGCTCTTAATATCAAATCCAATAAACTCTTCATGCGTCATGACTTGCTCAAATAACCCGCCTTTTGCTCTTCACATACGCTAAAGTTGTTTTTAATAATTAACATAATGAGGATAATGAAAGGCTAATATCAACCACTTCATCCATGAATTTTTATGTCATAATTTTGCACAGCCTATGCTTAAAAGTATTATTATCCCTCATGTTGACATTGCAATTTAAAGTTAATATCCAACATTAACATCTAAATACATCCAATATTTGGTAGGCATCTAACTGGCTGTAATCTTCAGTGACAAGATTGAGGGCATTAATTCTTTGTGTAGAGAGGCAATATAATTTACTATTTACATGGAGGGGACTTCAACACCGTTCTCTCGCCCAACAAACATAAAGGGCCCCCCACACCTTGCATGGGGAGTATGGAAGGTTTCAGGCAGTGCACTCTGGACTGTAATATTGACTCCCCCCAACTTTTTGCATCCATTTTACATGGACCAGCATTCATTCTGGGGGGGGGGGGGGGGGGGGTATTTGGGGGAGACTGGATAGATACCTCTGCAATGATTTTGAGAGTGTGTTCTCCCAAATTAGAGCCTCAGCCCTAAACAAGACATCCTCTGATCATTCTCCCCTTTTGCTCGAGCTCAGTACTCATAACCCCAACATAAGGAAACCCTTTAAATTTCTCAATATTTGGACTTCCCATCACACCTTCCTTTCCACCATCTCAGGTGCCTAGAAATCCACACCCACCGGGGGAGGGATCAGGGATGATTGGCCTCTATACTAAACTTCATGCGGCTACTAAAACCCTTAGTCAATGGAACAACCAAGTCTTTGGCAACATTCATTCTAAAATTAAACAAGCTGAAGCAGATTGCCTTCTTAAAGAGGAAGAATTTATGACCAACTCCATTGAAGAAAACAGAATGAAGTGGACCGAAGCCAAAGCAATCCTTCTCAAAGACTTAAAAATGGAAGAGGAACTTTGGCGCCAGAAATAAAATGGATACAAAAAGGTGATGCTAACACATCTTTTTTTTTTCACGCAGCTTGCAGGTCTAGATGGCAATCTCAACTTAACTTCCCCATTAAGGATAGGATGATACTGGCTGAATCCTAACCAAGGTTGAAGATATCCAGAAGGTGGAGTGTTTTTTCAGAAGCTCTATGTATTCAAGAACATCACTCACCAGGAGGACATACTTACACATATCCCCTCTCTTATTTTGGCTCCAATGGCAGACTCACAAAGCTTCCAGACAACATTGAAATAAGAAAGGCAGTATAGTCTCTTGATATGGATAGTTGTGCCGGTCCAGACGGTTACAACCACCACTTCTTTCGTACGTGTTGGGACATCGTTGGAGAAAGAGTCATTAGTGCTATTCAAGAATATTTATTGGGAATCCCTTCCCCAGGATTCTCTCCAAGACCACAGTGATTCTCATCCCTAAAAGTGAGAGCCCAGTCTCATTTGCGGATTTCAAATCCATTTCATTAAGAAACTTTGTGTCAAAGCTCATTACACGCATCATTGCTAATAGACTGTCCACAATCCTTCCAGCTATAATTTCACAGGAAGAAACGGGATTCCTTACGGGTAGAGATATTGCAGACCACATCTTGCTGGAAAAAGAGCTTATGAATCAGCTCTCAGGAAAAACACACAGAAGCAATGCGGCTTTGAAGCTAGATCTATCTAAGGCTTTTGATAAACTCTCTTGGGAGTACCTGGATGCTACTCTTGCTGCATTTGGTTTCAATGACGCCTTTAGAACCCTAGTGAGGAACTCCATCTCTTACAACCACATTTCCTTCTGCGTCAATGGTCTCCCCTCCAAGGATGTTAAACCCGCTAGAGGAGTGAAACAAGGGGATCCTCTGTCCCGTTTGCTCTTTATCATTTCCATGGAAGGGTTTACAAGGTCTATCAACTATCTGTACAACACACAGGTCCTAACCCAGTTCAAAGCAGGGTATGAGTGAGATAGTTTAGGCCGCCCACCATGCTCCTATACTCTGTCTCGTTTGCCAAGTCTGCTCCATCTTCTCTTCTTAGCTTCTCATTGGTGTTCATAGGGGTCTTTGACACATCAGATTCCCCTATCTTGAACCTCTTGAGTAGCTCCCTTGCATACTTTTGTTGGTGAAGAAAGATCCCATCCTTGTCTTGCCTTATCTCCAAGCCTAGGAAATAGCTCAGCTTGTCAAGGTCAGTCATCTCAAACTCTTGCATCATCCTCTTCTTGAAATCTGCTAACATGACTTGAGAAGAGCTTAGGTAGATGATGTCATCTACATAGACACACACAATCAGGAAATCTTTAGCTTCACCTTTCTTCATGTAGAGAGTGGGTTCATTCTCACTTCTTCTGAACTGATTTTGAAGAAAGAATGAATCCAGCTTCTCATACCATGCTGTAGGGGCTTGTTTAAGCCCATATAGAGCCTTCACAAGCCTGTAAACCTTGCTCTCCTCTCCTTCCTTCACATAGCCCTTTAGTTGCTCAACAAATACCTCTTCTTGCAACTCCCCATTCAAAAAGGCTGACTTAACATCCAATTGATAAATGCTAAGTCCCCATTGTGCTGCCAAGGCCAAAACAGTCCTTACTGTTTCAAATCTGACCACAGGGGAAAAAGTCTCCTCATAGTCAATTCCCTCCTTTTGTGCATAGCCCTTCACCACCAACCTTGCCTTATATTTGTTTATTGAACCATCAACATTGTACTTGGTTTGATAAACCCACTTAAGGCCAATTGGTTCTTTACCCTCGGGCAAATCAGTTAGGACCCAAGATTGGTTCCTAATGATTGCTCCCATTTCAGCATCCATAGCCTTCTTCCACTCTTCCTTCCTGATTGCCTCCTCAAAGCTCTGAGGCTCACTGCATATTAAGGCAAAACCACATTCCTCGTGTTCTGCTCTGTCATACACTTCAGCTACCTCTCTAATTCTGTGGTCTGGAACAGGGTTTGGTGAAGAGTCATACCCTGCATAAGGCACTGGAGACAAACCGGGTGAGGGTGAACTTGAGCTTAAACTTGGGCTGCCTTCACTCTGGGGTGTAAGATATCCAGTTGACCCATTTGAAAGGTTTGATTGGGCTGAAACCTGTTCCAGTGAGTCTTCTCCATTGCTCAAAAAGATAGGCCTGTCATGGTAAGTGCCAACATCTCCCCAGTCCCATCTAGCCTCTTCATGAAATATGACATTCCTACTTACAATAATCTTCCTACTAGTTGGATTAAAGAGCCTATATGCCTTAGACTCTAGAGAGTAACCAATGAAAATACATTTTTCAGCCTTGCTGTCCAACTTAGTTCTAATAGGAGTTAGAGTGTAGGAAATACAACCAAATACTCTAAGATGGCTTACATTGGGTTTCATCTCCCTCCATGCTTCAAAAGGAGTCTTGTTGGGTTTCATCTCCCTCCATACTCGCCCTTCTTTTCTTCATCTGCTTCGTTCTTCCAACATTGAGCTTCCTTGTGGCCCGGTTTCTTGCAATAGAAACACTTAAAGTTCCTGGACTGGTAAGAATGTTGCTCCTTATTCTCACCAGATTGCCCTCTACCTCTGCCTCTGCCACGGAAACTATCCCTGCAGCCTCTGCCTCTTCCACGAGTGGCTTGTTGCTTCTTAGCCTTGGTCTGAAAGGCCTTCTCTTCCTTCTTATCTTCACCCCTGAACTGCATTCTTTCACCATGTACGTGTAGAGACCCTACCAAATCATCAAAGGTATAGGTCTCTAGGTCCTTGGACTCCTAAATGGTTGTGACAACATGATCAAAGCGCTTGGTCATGCTTCTCAGCACCTTACTCACAACTTGTGAGTCCTTTACATCCTCTCCATATGACCTCATCTTTTGCACAATGCCGGTCATCCTTGAGAGGTAATCTTCCACACTTTCATCCTCCTTCATCAAGGCCGTCTCGTACTCCCTCTTTAGGGACTGCAACTTGACCATGATTGTCCTCTTATCTCCACGATACTCTTGCTTTAGAGTATCCCACGCCTGCTTTGACGTCATGGCTGATGCTATCCTTGGGAAGATGGTGTCATCCAAAGCCTGTTGGATGATGAAAAGGGCCTTGGCGTCCTTCTTCCTCTTTTCCCTCAAGGTAGCATCTCCCTCACCTCCACCTTCTGGCTCCGTGTACCCTTGTTCCACAAGAGTCCACAACTCTTGTGACTTAAACAAGGTCACCATCTTCAAGCTCCAGAAATGATAATTTTCTCCTTTGAAGATGGGCAGCTGCGGTATCCCATTTCCAGATCCATTTCCAGCCATTTTCTCTCAAACTAGTGTTTAGATGATCTTTAGCTCTCACCTCACACCCAAGAACAACCTGGAACTCTCAAAAACTGAGATGCTCCGATATCAAATGTTGAGTTTTGGATCAGGAAATAATCGGATTTTTAACATATAAGAGAGGAAGAGAGTTGGAGAATTTTGTTGATTATTCATTAACTAGAGTGCATGGCTTTAAATAGCCAAAAACAATCAGGAAAAATATCTAAAAAGAGATGTTGTAACTGTTCCTAAATAATAGGCCACTAACCATCAGCCCACTAACCCCACTAACAACCCCTAACTTCTAGCTAACAACTAGGAGTTTGTTAAAGACAAAAGACTAATTCAAATAAAGACTAATTCAAACCATCAGAATTAAAATAACTAAATTATTCAACATCCCCACAGCCTGGACCGACCATGATCACTTTCTAACAATACCTGTCCCTACCCTCCATTGCAACAAAAAAACAACAAAGCCTTTTCGTACTAGGTGGGGTCGGCTACATGGAACAAACGATGTCATTGCGCCGTATCATGTATATATCTGCTATGAGATTGTTCACACGAAGGTTTTCCTTGATCAACCCTTCTCACATGATGCTCTATTCGTCTTTTCTCCACATGTCATAACCACCTAAGACAAGTTTCCACCATCTTTTCTACGATAGGTGCCACTCCAACTTTAACTCTCATATCTTCATTCCTTATTCTAGCCAGTATGACCGCTCATCCAACGAAGCATCTTCATTTCCGCCACACTAACCTTGTGTTCATGTTCTCCCTTTGTTGCTCAACACTTTGTCCCATACAATATAGCTGGCCTAATAGCAGTACGGTAAAATTTTCCCTTTAGTTTTAAAGGTACTTTTTTGTCACATATAAAGCCTGAAGCACTATTTTGACCAAACGGCTTGAATCTTGTGATTAACATCATCCTCTATTTCTCTAATATCTTGAATGATACACCCAAGATATTTAAATCTCTTTACTTGTGGTATAGTATTTTCTCCAACTTTCACCCCTCGATGTTACTGTATCTCATGTTTCCAAACTTGCACTCCATATACTCTGTTTTAGTGCGACTTATACGCAAGCCATGCAACTCTAAAGTGTGTCTCCACGAATCCAACTTCCCATTCAAACCCTCTCGTGATTCGCTCACAAGGATGATGTTGTTGGCGAAAAGCCTGCACCATGGTACAGATTCTTGGATATGCTCGGTAATAACGTCCAATACTAGTGTAAAGAGATATGGGCTTAACGATGCCCCTTGGTGCAATCCTACACCAATGGGGAATTCTCGTGTTATCCCAGTTTGACTTCTCACGCTCGTTGTGGCACCATCGACATGTCCTTACTCGCATGAATATAAGCAATCCGTACTCTAAAGTGTGTCTCCACGAATCCAACTTCCCATTCAAACCCTCTCGTGATTCGCTCACAAGGATGATGTTGTTGGCGAAAAGCCTGCACCATGGTACAGATTCTTGGATATGCTCGGTAATAACGTCCAATACTAGTGTAAAGAGATATGGGCTTAACGATGCCCCTTGGTGCAATCCTACACCAA
>OOIL02002240.1:1199874-1236555 GCA_900332095.2 Cuscuta campestris
TTATCCCATGTTTTTGAAATAGTTGCTTCCAGGAAGTTTCCTCATGTTTTGTACTATGTATTTCCCCCTTCCCCTCTCCCTATATAATCAGGCCCTATGGCCTTTGTAAACACAATCTTTGAATATTGAAAACCATTTACTCTTTGAGTATTATTAAAATAGTGTGATGCTATTTTAGCCAAATTCCTAATTCTATATCTTAAGAGTGGTTATCTTAAGTGTGAGTTTTAGGTTCTAGATATTTGATTAAGTGTGTAATATCTTAATTGAATTCTAGATTCAAACCCCAAGTTAGGATAAGAGTGTGTAATATCTCCTAACACCAACTTGGTTTTATCCATCCGTGATATTTCTTCCATTTCATATCCCTCCATTTCTCCTTCTTAATCCTATTCTTTTTCTTCCATAAAATACCAAAAGAGAACTCCTAAAACACCCTCCATACTTTCGCCCACTGTTTCCCTTCCATTTTCCTCCGCACATCCGCCACTAAATTATCAACTTGATAAGACCCCCGGTTTACCCCTAACAGTACCCTGTCATATGCCTTTTCCAAATCAATAAAAGCCATGTGTAGATCTTTCTTTTCGCTTCTATACCTCTCCATCATTCTTCTCACCAAGTTTATAGCCTCTATAGTGGAGTTGATCTTCCTGGCATAAAACCAAATAGGTTCTCTAACACTGAAGTCTCTTGTCTCAACCTCCGTTCAACCACTCTTTCCCACAACTTCATCGTATGACTCATAAGCTTGATCCTCTGTAGTTTCCACAACTTTGAATATCTCCTTTACTCTTGTAAATAGGAACCAAAATGCTTTTCCAGCACTCGTTAGGCATCTTCTTAGATCTTAAAATCTCGTTAAGAAGTTTAGTTAGCCACCAAATGCCTTTTCCTCCTAAACCTTTCCAAACTTCAATCGGAATGTTGTCTCTCGGCTATTCTTCATTCGTTTTAGGGCTTCCTTGGCTCCATTTTCTCGAATTCTTCGATAATAATTGCAGTGTAGGTCCTCTTCCCTCGTGTGTAGCCGATCGGAGCATGAGAGATTCACATGCTCCTCATTAAACAGATCGTTGATGTAGCTCTTCCACCGGTCATTTATGCTTTCATCGGAGACCAAAACTTCACCATTCTTATCTTTAATGCACTTAACTTGGTCCAAATCCCGCATCTTTCTTTCTCGGCCCTTTGCAATCTTGTAATTACATCTTTCCCCTTCTTTCGTACCCAAGGACTTGTAAAACCCTTAATATGCTCTCATTATTGCTTCACTTACAGCCGCTTTTTTCTCCGTCCTAGTTGTCTTATACCTTTCTCAACTTTCCACATTACGATATAAAGACCACTCCCTGAAACGCCCCCATTTTACCTTTACCTTCTCTTGCACACTAGTGTCCCACCACTATGATCATTTGTCTCTTGCATTAGTACCTTTAGTTTTTCCAAGGGTTTCTTTTGTACAATAGAGAAGAAATCTAAATCACAAAATAAAAAAAAGATCTTAGAAGGCTATCTAGAAATTCAGAATCAAAACCAAAGATCCTAAGTGAAGGGAAGAAGCTAATGAAAAACATCGAAAATTAAAATCAGATATAGAATACCTACTTCCTACTCAGCAACTGCCGCCCCTTGTCAACCGTCGTCGCTCTCGTCACCCCTTGTTAGCCGGTTTCTCGCCCCTTTTGATCAACCTCCAGCGGCGTCACTACTGGTACCCTCCCTTTCATCAGCCACTGATGAAGAAGAAAGAGAAGAGAAGAAGTTGAAGAATGATGAGGTGGTGGGTTGGTGAGAGAGAGAGAGAGAGAGAGGAGGGGGAGGGGGATGGGGAGGGAGAGGAAGACGGAGACCACGCGCGAGGGAGGGGGAGGGAGAGGGAGAGGGGAGAGGGGAGAGAGGGAGAGAGAGAGAGATTAAAAGGGTAGAAAGAAAGGGTGAAGTAGACATTTTAGGTGTAGAAAATCTCTAAAATAGGAAAGTGGAAAGATTCAAATGGGACGGCTCAAAATGGAAACTTGAAAGGTTCAAATGGGACGAAGAGAACAATTTTTTTATTTTTCATTCTTAATTGTTAACCGTATGCATGGCAAAGAGTAATAGTTGAGTGGTGGAGCTTAAATATATAAGACCTGGTTCTTTGTTAAGACCAAATAAGAAATCGCATTATTTCATTTTGACTTGTACAATTCAAATTCTAGATATCAAATTCTTTTCATGTGTTATGAAATTTAGAATGTGGAATTGGAAAATCGAGGATTAGAATTCAATTCTAAATCCACATATTTTTGTAAGACCTGTTTCTTTGTTAATGTTATGACCTGATGAGAGAGAGAGAGAGTTGAGTCGACATAAATGAAAATGGTGGAAAGAAAGGGGTGAAGTAGACATTTTAGGTGTAGAAAATCTCTAAATTAGGAAAGTGGAAAGATTCAAATGGGACAACTCAAAATGGATAGTGGAAAAATTCAAATCGGGCGGAGTGAATAATTTTTTATTTTTCATTGTTAATTGTTAACCATACGCCTGAAAAAGAGTAATAGTGGAGTGCTGGAGCCAAAATATATAAGACTTGTTTATTTGTTATGTTCCGTTAAGAATTCACGTTATTTCATTTTGACTCGTACAATTCAAATTCTAGATATCAAATTCTTTTTTTTGTGTTCTGGAATTTTGAATGTGGGGAATCATTGTCCATCACCATGTTTTATTCCATGGGGGATTTGAATTCACAAGCAGCAAACAAGAGATGCTACTGCTTGATTTATGTTTCAATTTCGATAATTTTGATATACTAATATTAGTTTCCTATTGTTAAAGAAAATAGTTCGTTGAGTTCTTACTACTAGAGAGAGAGAGAGAAGAGATAAACCAGAGAGAGGAAGAGATAAGAAGAGAGAGATTGTTTTGTGTTGAGAATAAGCTCCTCAACAACTTAAGCGAGTAAATTTGTTGATAGTGTGCTCCCAAATTATGTTTTTGTTTTAGAACTAGTTGGGAATTCGAAACACATTGTGAGAGGATTTCACAATTTTCAAAACAATATTTTGTATTCGAAATACAAATAGTGTGTTCTTGTGGATGTATGTGTATTGAGAAAACAAACGACATTAAAGTTATTAGGCCTTGTTGTATTGTTCATGTTTTCTATTCTTGCATATATTTTACTCAATAGGAGCATGTTATCCGAATAGTTCGATCATGTATACTTTGGACTTATCATCATACAATGTGCAATCACTGTCCATCACTATGTTTTATTCCATGGGGATTTGAATTCACAAGCAACAAACAAGAGATGCTACTGCTTGATTTATGTTTCAATTTCGATATACTAATATTAGTTTTCTATTGTTAAAGTAAATAAACTCATAATTTTATTTCTCATGTTTGCAGGAAAACAAATGGATTACCAAAGAAGAACTAAGGATGGTTTGAAGCTGTAAATATCAGAAGACTATCCAAAATTTGATTATTTTTGCCTACATAATATTGAGCTGGTATATGTATTTGTTTTCAGGAAAAGGAAGGGTGATTACGACGTTGGTTTCATCAACGAAGATGTAACCAAGTTCACTGTGAAGTACCGTGCTCCGAATGGAAGTATGACTTTTTTACAATTATATAGTTTAAGAAAATAGAAGTAATTGCTCTGGCAGCTTCTCGGGCCGTCTAGGTGAACTTTTTTGATTTGTTCTTTTATCAATATAATTCTTCGTTTTAATTTAAAAAATAGGTTTGTATCAAGGATATGAGTTTCAGGTAATGGTAGAGTTGGAAGATGAATATCCTGCTAAGCCACCCATCGTCTACTTTCAGACAAAAATTTTGCACCCGAATATTGATTATGAGTGAGTACTGTTTATGAATGGGCAATGCCGCAATGGGATTTTTTGTGCCTTTCTACTGTTTTCTCCCCCTTCTTAATTGAGAATTCCATCTACTAATTTTTTGAGCTCTAAAAGGTATCTATCTATTTTCTTTTTTTGCAGCTCTGGGTATATATGTGTCAGCTCACTTGATGAGGAGTGGGATCCTAGTACTCATTCCTTCTAACACAATAATTCTAATTAACTAAATAAACATTTAGTAGAATATCATTTATGACAACATATTAACTGAATCTATGAATCCATGATGAGTTGACAGAACTTAGCCACATCTTTGCTCGCCATTATGTATTTACTTAAAGGCTTATTTATTTACAGAGTAATAAATAAAAGCCATGCTTTTATGGATTTGCCTTTAACATTATACAATTTTATTTTGCCTAGAAATAAAAGCCATGCTTTTATGGATTCGCCTGTAAATAAATAAGCCTTTAAGTAAATCAAAGATGTGGCTAAGTTCTGTCAACTCATCATTGATTCATAGATTTAGTTAATAGGTTGTCATAAATGATATTCTACTAAATGTTTATTTAGTTAATTAGAATTATTGTGTTAGAAGGAATGAGTACCAGATCTAGGATCCCACTCCTCATCAAGTGAGCTGACACATATATACCTAGAGCTGCAAAAAAAGAAAATAGATGGATACCTTTTAGAGCTCAAAAAATTAGTAGATGGAATTCTCAATTAAGAAAGGGGAGAAAACAGTAGAAAGGCACAAAAAATCCCATTGCGGCATTGCCTACTCATAAACAGTACTCACTCATAATCAATATTCGGGTGCAAAATTTTTGTCTGAAAGTAGACGATGGGTGGCTTGGCAGGATATTCATCTTCCAACTCTACCATTACCTGAAACTCATATCCTTGATACAAACCTGTTTTTTAAATCAAAACGAAGAATTATATTGATAAAAGAACAAATCAAAAAAATTCACTTAGACGGCCCGATAAGCCTTTAAGTAAATACATAATGGCTTCCAGCCAACCATAAACATCAGTGAATCTCAAGGACACTCCTTCAATTGGACCTTGTATATCAACCTCTATATGGCGTGCAGACATTAACCGCAGATCCACCACTAAGTCTTTCCTCTACATAAGGCTTAACTCTCCCGCACGTCCTAAGCCATCAACATGAATCCCGAAAAAACTACCTAAATTTGCACAGACTTTCTCCCATTTCTCTACTTGCTAGCTTAGTTTCAGAGAGAAAACCAGCATGGGATTAATTCTACGAAGCAGCTCTCACAGATCTTTGACTGCTCGCGGGTCGCTCAACCCACGATAGTACAAGCATAAAAGACTCGTTGCTTTTCGCGGAGAATGGTTTTCCCATTCCCTGCTACTTCAATCACCATGTCTTTTAATTTGATTCAGTGCTCTCCTATACATCTGCTTCCAGACAACCGTTCCTCATCTTCTTTGTTGAACCAGTTATTATATTCCCCCTGAACTCTTCCAGAATGCTCAGGTACCCGTGACACATCTGCACCTGTACTCCACCTATTCAGCAAATCTGTACCTTAGGTACACGTAGCCTTTAACCCCCTCCTGCCAGAATAGTCCCTCTAACCATTTCTTATCAAATTGCAGCCTCTTTCTCCCATTTGAGGAATCCGTCAAACTGATGACCAACTTGTTCTCATTCTCCATCTCTGTCCGATTGGCTCTTCTTCTCCCCTTAAACGGCAAAGCTTTAAGCCAATATCCAAATGGTAGCTCATTTTCAGCAATTTCATCATCGTATTCGCTAAACTCCCTACCCAAATGCCCAAGTATACCACAAAAGAAGCAAAATCCAGCCAATTTCTCATATTTGAAATAGATCCAAAAAGTCTTGCCTTTCAGAATCAGCTCTCCCTCTACAAAGAGGCTAGTTCATGTCAATTCTCATTTTCACTCTTACTGACTTTCCCAGCCCTGGCCTCAAATATCTGTCTCATCCATTTCAAGTACCCTCACCACCTTACTACAGACTGTCTCCACCCCAGCTTTGTTCCTCTTTCTGAATGGAATGTCATAGACCCTCACCCAAAAATCAACAAAAGAAAACCATATTCCCTCTGGTTGTTCATTACCACCCAACTCCCTAATCAGAAGCAAATAGCCGTCAAACACCAATGGTCCCGTCCTCAAAACACTCAGCTTATCCTCTAGAGAGAAGAACTGGAATACCAACAGATTTTTTATTACTTCTCTAATGAGGAGGTCTTTCTGTGGTTTCCAAGCCGCCCTTAAAACATTCTTCATGGCTTTGGCATTGAACGGGTTTGTTGTCAGCAGTTTACCCACCAAACAGTCCTGAACATCCATTTCTTCACTTGGGATGTCATCAATATCTGTCATGTCTTCCTCGTCTCCGGTAAGCTTCAATTTGTGCCAATTTCTCATTAAACTGTCCTCCATCTCTATCAAGTGATGATTGCCAACGAGGTGAATGAAAAGATAAGCAACGTCGAATCCCAAAGAGGAGACAAATCACCAAAATTGACCTGCACCAAGGAACCCTATTAGCAACAAGAAACAGTAGAAAGATCACACAAGACAACCAACCCAGGGGTAGGAAAGAGAAGACAAAAGACAGCCCTCGCCCTCACTGAGAGAAATTTGGGATTGAAGAAAGGTCACAAACCCTAGGCCTGGGGGAATCCTATCCTAGAGTGAGAGAAAGGAGATCAACCGGAAAATTGCTTGGTTCATTCCTTCTTCTTCTTCAGTTTTGGGAAGAGAATCAAGATCCAATTCTCTCTCTCTTTTCTCTATCTAATTATAAAAGAAAGTGTTAATTTTGGAGCTAAGGTTGTGCTTGAATTTAAAAAAAAATAGACAAAAAGTTGGCTCGTTTATTTTAGCATTCAATTGCATGCTATTCGTGACGTGAAGCTTTTAGGTGGGAAGCTCTTACAAAAATTCACCTGCTTTTAAATATAAATATTTTTTTCACCGGAAAGTTTGTTGTATGATCAATCTTCTAAATCTCAAGACAAATATAGGACATTTGTTCTAAAGCATATAGAGTATAAAACTTTTGAAACTCTAAACCCTAAGTTGTCCAAGAGTTCACAAAAAATGCTCATCCATAATACTCCATAGTCATTGACTAAGAAAGCCCGAAATCAGATTGCTCAATGAGTTCTGGCAACTCACCCAATGGAATATGCCTCTCGGAATACAGTGGATTTGCAAATCCATCAAGCAAAGTTCAAAAAATTCATTGAAAAGTCCGCTCAAAAAGGCCAACAAATTATTAGCGCAAACCTTAACATGCTGCTAGGATTTACTGTTCTTACTTCGTCCATTTTCATTTATTCTGGACAAATCTCATGTGTAACCAACGGCGTGAAACAAAGGACAATTGCCATTGAATAAAGAAGAAAGTTTTAACCATCTGACCAGTACTGCAGAATTACTAAGATTTAAATCAAAATCCATATAAATTGATAGTAGTAAAAGGTGTCCAAGCCATGCTTCTAAGCAAGTAGCCGCTGGGCCTTTAAAATTAAGACAGCACAATGCAAGATGTGTTTATGGCTAAGAAGAAGGATCTTCATATGATGTTTATTGACCTTGACAAGGCGTATGATAAGGTACCAAGGGAGCCTATGGAGGTGTCTTGAGTCAAGTGTTTGTCCTTAGTCCTTTCTTGTTCGCCCTCGTGATGGATGTCCTGACGAGAGGAGGTCAAGGAGAGGTCCCATGGTGCATCTTTTTTTAGGATGATATTGTGCTTGTCGACGACACCAACGTGGGACTTAATGATAAGTTGGAACTTTGGTGTCTTTCCCTTGATTCCAAGGGACTGAGACTCAGTAGGACAAAGACTGATTATATAGAATGTCATTTCAATGGTCGGGAGACGGAACCAGGGGTAGAAGTTAGGATTGATTCTCACCTAGTGCCCAAGCTAGACAAGTTTCAGCATCTGAGCTCGGTCATTCAGCCAAATGGGGAGTTGGACGGGAATGTTGTGCATCGTGTTGGAGTAGCTTGGGCTAAGTAGAGGTTGGCTTCAAAGGTGTTGTACGATAAGAAGTTCTTGGCTAGAATGAGAGATAAGTTTTAATGGTCCGTAGTCAGACCAATTATGTGTATGGAGCAGAGTGTTTGGCGGTTAAAAAACCCACTTTCGTCAACTACATGTTACAGAGATGCGTATGTTATGGTGGATGAGTGTGCAGACAAGGTTGTATAGGACTCTGATCGAGATTAACCAAAGACAGGTAGGCATGGCCCCTATTAAAGATAAGTTGCGGGTTATCTTTAGTGCGTTCTCATCTAAGGTTGTATCTGTGCTCTATTATCTCCTATGATCTTTTGTGTGTTTTATTATCTTATGTTCTATTATCTCCTGGGATCCTTTTATTTATGCAGCTTGAGTCGGGGTCTCTTAGAAAGAGCCCTTCTGTTTTCGAGTAGGGGAAAGGTTTGTGTACGCACACCCTCTCAAACCCTACTCTCGTGGGATCCAACTAGGTTGTTGATTCATAACAATCAACACGCACGTGCTATGCAACTTGAACAAAAATTTGGTACGACAATCAAAGGCTCCATGTCAATTTCCTTCTATTGCCAAACACTCAAGAATGTGGCAGATTGATTGGATGATGTTAATGTGCTCGTTTCAGTTCAGATCCTCAACTTGTGGTGCAATTGCTTGGTGGCCTATCAGACAATCTCCTGCCCTTCTGGTCCCTGACCCAGCAGCTCACCCAACCCATACCCAGCCCAATTCTATTACACTCACGCAACTCCACCCAATTCCAATCCATTTGACCAGTTTGGTTACCCGACACCCTGCCCCAACCAGCTCACCTATCCCACACCCTATCCGCAACCCACCCCCTCCCGCCCTTACCTGCACCCAACCCCCACCAGCCACTTTAACACCATGTCTCTTCATGAACCCACATGGCTCCGTGGACACCAGAGTTTCTCACCACATCGCAACTGACCTAGGTACTCTGTCTCATGTTTTTTTCTCAAAGTTTAAACTTTAAATTCACCATCACATATCATTGTAGGTAATGGATCTAAAGTTCGCACCATATCTATTAGTACTCATTTGTTCCATACTATCTACGACATAAATCTGATGTATTCTATCATCTTATAAAATTTCTCGTTTATGTTCAAAATCAATTTAAAACTTTTGTCAAATCACTTCTTAGGTCTATTTTTCCTCTCTTCGCATTACCTTCTGCAACCACCACCCCTGCAACCCCCTACCTTCCCTACGTCCAGCATCTCCCCAGACACCCCTGGCCAAGCCAATCTCCCCCATCACCCACCTCACTTCACGGTCCACCCACCCAGGCCGCAGCTCAAAACCATCAAAACCCAAACGCCCACCCTGTGATCACCAATTCCAAAGTTGGCATCTCGTGCCCAAAACACATTCTCAACCTCAACACCACTGCCGCCATCTCTCCTCTACCCCCTACTTATCGTAGTGAACTTAAAGATCTTAGCTCGTAAAGTGTTATGTATGATGAAACTAGTCCTTGGTCTTGCTCTCTCTCGGGGCTGGCCTATCCATCACCTCGATGTCAAGAATGTTTTCCTTCACGGCACACTTTTGGACAGAGAATGCAAGTCAGACACTTTGGGACCAAGAATGCTTTTCTTCATACTCTGGGCTCCCAAGAATGCAAGTCAGGCACTTCACGCTTTACCTTTGGCCATGGGGCAGACATGGCCTTCTTATTTCTCTATGCTGATGACATTGTCCTCAATGCATCCTCTTCCTCCCTCCACCGCCAGATCACTCAGCGTTAAAATGGAATATTTTCCATGATTGACATGGAAGATCATCACTTCTTTCTAGGCAACAATGCTCAGCGCGCCAAGGATGGCCTCTTTCTAACCCAAACACAGACAGTTCGGACATAATATTCTTGAGCGAGCAGGCATGCTCGACTGCAAACCCATATCCACCCCTAACGATACACAGGGGAAATTAGTCTCTGGTGCCCGACCCTTCTCTCTATCATTCCATAGTGGGAGCCCTTCAGCATCTCACATTTACTCGCTCGAACATCACTTATGTCGTACAACAGCATTGCTTTCACCTTCATAATCCCAAGAGTCCTTATCTATCGGAAATGAAATATGTGCGTCCGTATCTTCATGGCACAACAACTCATACTATTACTCTCTCTAGCTCAGGAACTGATTTCTTACAGGCTTACTTGAACGCTGATTTGTTGTGTGTTTCTTGGGGACAATCTTATGTATTGGTCCTCTAAGAGACAAGCATAGTTATTAAGGGCGAGTGGCGAAGGGCAGAGGAGAGGATATTTTTATAGCGCAAGGTGTGGCGAGAGTATAAATTAACTCATGGGATATGCAAGAGTGAATCGATGCAGACACGGAGTGAATTGAACGAGAGAAAGCTTTGCCCTACTTGCGACTGTGTGCGAGATCCACTCGAGATGGCGAGGGAGATGAATTGATTGAAGATAGTGATGCTTGATGGAGAAGAATCGCAGATTGTGGAAGAGCTGGAGACCATCTCTCGTGCGCCTCAGGTAAATTGCCACCCCACAGCTGGTTACGGCGATGGTAGCTCGCCTCTGCGCCACAGGTGCAAAAGCATAAATGGTGCTCGCCATTAACATAGTTGTGAAAAGTGCACCTAAGACGCGCATCAAGCAAGGTGCAGGGCTCTGTGCATTCTTCGTGGTGATGCGGGCGATGTACGTTATGCGAGCGCATACCTGCACATCAGCCCAATAAGCGATGCAACTGGATGCGATAAAATGTGAACATCGCAAACATAGATTAAGTTTTTTATTTTTAAATTTTTTAAGGCTTGAACCAGCCCAAACATTTTCTTGTCTGCATCGTCTCTACACTTCTTTCTACAGCTTTGTTTCTTTTACCACTTCATCGCTAGGGCTTATTCTCTCTAGATCGACTTTGCTTCCTCCATGCATCGGTTTTCCTTTTGCTCTCTTCACATTTTCTATTTGCTAGCTTCACATTTTAGGTTCTTTTGTTTTTTTTAAATCGCGAGGCTTCCCCCTTTTTGGCTTGTCACTTTAATTTTGTTTCTTCCCGTTCAAACACGACTCTCTTTGGACTTTGTTGCTGGCCTGCTTCACATTTCAGCTTAGTAAGTAAATGGGTTCTTTACTTTTTTAAAACTGTGAGGCTTCCCCTTTTTTGCTTATCTCTTACTTTTGTTTCTTCCCATTCATATCCAATATTTTGACATAGAAGGAGAGAGACTCAATATCGCTAATGAGAATTACATTTGAGGTTTCTCTCATTGTTTGATGTTCCACAGCTCATTGTCTGTTTCTTGCATGTTCTTTGTTTTTTCTACTTGCTGCCTTTGTTCTTTGAACTTTAGGTTTTTTATGTTAATGATACTATGTGTGACTTTGATTCTTGGTTGCTTTCTCAAATTTTATTATGTCCTTCAAAATAATATACTGTGTATGTATTGTTGCTAATTTACCAAGTTTAGAGCTACTATGCTACTTCTCCCTAATTTGCACCTCATGTTCGCGTTCTTCATGTCTCTTCACAGTATGCTGACATCTTCACTAAGGGACTTCCATCCCTCCTCTATTGATTTCAAGAGCCTTGGCATTCGCTCCATATCACCCATGTAGCCGAGAGCATGTTAAATATCTTCTGCATATATTTAATTCCATATAGTAGTTACCCATGTATAGGAATTTGTTATGCTATGTATGGTAGTTAGCTTGCATAGGGGTTTCCTATTATATAATTCCCAACATAATTAGGATTCCACTCATGAATACATACAGGATTTTTCCCTTGTAATTAATCATCGAATATAATTATTCATTACAAACCTAATAATGATGAAGAGGTGTCATCAAGGAGACGTACTCACAACAGCACTACGGTGGGTTAAGCTCACATTGGTAACACCTCACAATGATGTATGGTGTCTATTACTCCCTCCGTCCAAAAATTTCTTTCCATGTTTGTCCTTGGAATTGCAGGCAGGTCTCTCACTCTTAAATTTGAAAGTCCATATAAAGTACTGCCTACAAATACGGACAGAAAGATTGTGCCAAGAACTGTTCTAGAGAGGTTCTTTTATGCATGTGTTTTGCACCAGTAAAACATACTAAAATGACCTTTGAAGGGAAATTTCACTAATCCCAATATATTAGCTTGCTAACGATATGGATCTATGAATGGGTAGCAAGGTGTATTTCTTATAACTCATTCAATGATTAGGTACTCAAAAGTGGCATACCGAAACTATTTATAAAGACGTGAAAAATTCCAAGTAAATTAATGAGTTCACTGAAATGTGTATAAGCAGACTGAGCTCCTGATTGCACTGAAATGGGTATAAGAGCAATGAATTGAATTGGGGTCCTGACCTGCTCCAGTGCTAATGCCATTAGGAACACAACATGTCTGCAAGAAATTTAAGCTGCATATATGAGGAAAGGGAAGATGATAAGATGTATGAAATATGGGCCTAAAATCTGCAGCAAAGACAAAAATACATTTGTTTACCACAAATGTAGGTCTTTACTGGATGCGGAAAAAAAAAACAAATGTGAAATGCCTTGAGGAGGGAGATCAAAATTATTATGTCTTCTTTTACTTTTCTGTTAAAGGAAAAAAAAAAAGAAGTGATAAAACACACCATCCTTAGCTAGCTAGAAAACCAAGGGGACATCCAACATTCCAACTGCACTGCATCAAAAATTACACCTCTCCCTCTTACGGAAGCTGTTTGAACTATCTGGTCGGAGATGGTAATGGTTATGATCCCTAGGACAGAGGCTCAAAGATCATTATTAAAAAGGTTGCACCATAACAGCATCCAATTGTTTTTTTTATTTACCTTTGGTTTGTTGGATTAGCAACATAACACTCCTTTTCTACCAACCATGTTTAGTCCAATCCCTACACTTTTACAGCTTGCTAAGAGGTGTGCATGGTGGCAGCGAAGCCAGTTGTATAAGTGAAGAATAATATGCAGGCAAGAAATTGAACTTTGAAGAAGAAATGCAGTAAATTTGAACTCCGCCGTGTTGATGTTTGCTTTTGGTGTTGCCGTGTTGAACTTGACAAAGGCAGTTAAACTTGACAAAGGGTATTCGAACTAGAGAAAAGCATGTGAACATGAACAATGCAATTTGAATTGGGAAAACAAGTTGAACGTGAACAAGGAATTAGACGAATTAAGACTCAAATCTGCAATTTTAGAACGAAGTCTTTGAACAAGAACAATGAATTAAAAGAATTAGATGTATTTCTTACACATAAGAACGAGTAAACTTCAAAAGCGTTCCTGACTTTTTGCAGTCACTTGGCTTATCCTACCTAACGCTGGGCATGGGAGAGAGAAAGAGGGACGAAGACGGAGGGAGACGGAGAGCCTAAACGGTGACGGAAGGTGGGAATTAAATGAAAAGAAAATCCGGACAGTAGATGTGTTTTGAGGTGAATCCAAGGGTCCATGATACTAACACTATGTTTGGTTCAAGGAATTTAAAAGGGAAAAAAAAAGAAAATGAAATGCAAAATCATTTTTCTTGTTTGGTTAGAGGGGAAAAGAAAGGAAAAGTGGAAGGAAAAGAAAATGAGGAGGCAAAATGTACCAAGTGGAGGAAAAATCAAATTCCTTCCATTTTGGTGAGGAAAATGAGAGAAAACTATTTTCTTTTATTTTCCTTCCAAAATCCTTGAGCCAAACATAGTGTAAGAGTCCGTTCTGTCAGACTTATTTTTTATACTTATTATTTAAGCCCCGTTCCGTTCAACTTATTTTTTCTTATTTTTTCTTATTTTTATTAAAATCAGATCAGGTCAGATCAGATCAGATCAGATCGAATCAAGAATTATTATTATTACTATTGTTGTTGTTGTTGATGATGTTATTATTATTATTATTATTATTATTATTATTATTATTAAAAATAAATAAAAATAAACTTTAGAAATAAGTTAAATAGAAAATTGAGAAAATAATACTTAATTATTAGACATCGTAAAAATTATTTTACTTAGTAGGTGTATGTATTTGAATAAATATAATCATACTAATTCCATTTAAATGATTTATAAACAAATATGAAGTACAGAGTATAAAATTTATTTATAAGTGAGGAGATTATTTTAATTATTATTTAACTTTTTTTATATTTTAATACAATTTTAGTCTAGCCATATCTTGGGTTTTAAAATTTCAATGTAGTTATTAAAATATATTGTTTGTTTTTATGAAAGATATTTAGATGTGAAAAAAACATCTTCCTCATTACTTAAAACATTTTTTATAAATGAAGAGTGAGAAATACTGTATTGAATTGAGAAAGAGTATTACTCTGTATCATAAAAATGAATGTTTCCCTTGCATAGTTAATTTTATTCAAAGATTTCATAGCGAAACATCCAATTCATTAGAACGTAACTCACTTTATTCAAAGATTTTATACCAAATCATTATCATAAAACGAATGTTTCCCATAGCTAATCTTTAATTTCTTTTTTCAACTTCAACGTTAACATAGCTCACTTTCTTGCATGCAACTCCACTTCCCAGCCGCGGCCCCCCTCTCACAGGGCTGCGACGTAAGATGCCATCACCCTCACAACGCCTTCTCCTCTAGCAAGGTATGAATAAGACTAATAAACTAATAAACTGTGAGAGTAGAGATGTAAAATCAGCAGATTGGGGATTACAAGGCAGTCCCAACTACAGATGATATGATAACCAATATGCGTGAACGTTTCCAAGAAAAACAAGATGGCAATAGAGAAAAGACAAATAGCTTGTGAAAGTACCGACAATGGACGGACCCAAAAAAACGGCATTCACTACATCAGATCAGGCACATCATGCCCGACAACATCAACCATTCAAGACAACCCATTCTGCATAACAAGGTAGATAACATCATCAGGAGAAAGGATAAAGCTCACCTCCTATGGAGTGTCTCTCTCCCTTTCCTTAGAAGCCTGACATATCAGTCGCTGTTTCTTAAATCTTCAATAAGTCGCATGATCTCTTGCCTGAAGGTCTCCTCAATAGAAGCCATCAACATTTTTCACAACAAAAGACAGCCAGTCCACGTCATTGTAAGTCTTGCCAGAGAGACAAAAATCAGAAACAGCCTCGGCGATTGCCATCACATACACTCCGCAATCATATCCATTTGTTTGTTGAGGAGCCTCACACTCCTTAAAGGACACCTCAATGGAAGCAACAGCAGTGTTTGGAGCTTTTTTCTTATTCTTATTCTTCTTCTTATTCTTAGCCCCCTCCTTTATTGAGTCTGATTCCACACCAACATATTGCTTCACAGAATCATAGAGTTTGAAGGCAGGGATGTGATTCTCCCCTTGCATAGTATCCAGATGAAGGAAGGAGTGTTTAGTTCTGTCGAATATGAAGATAGTCCAGTGTACGTGATCCACTCTGACCCTCACCAAACTCGTCACTATTGTTGACAGCGAATAAAACAAGGCGCTTGTTGCCCAATTTGAGGTGATCCACAACATCTTTGCGGCTTTCCTCATCGCAGTTTGCCAAAAAAAGGACACTAAAGGTGGTACAAAGGCAACATCATCTTGACTGCACAAAGACGACAAGTAACTGAAGTAGAACCTGATGACTTGATCATTCAAGTAGCAATGACTCCCTAAAGCATCCACGTCTGAAGCACTGAGTATCACGTCATTATACTTCAAAACCTCCATATTCCTCATTAAATCCTGCAAATACAACCAACCAAGAAAACAAACAAGAAAGCAAGGTATGAGTATTTGCATGTTTTCAAACAGAGAGTAAAATCAATCTGTCTTTATTGCCAGTCCTATATATTGCATACTACCAAACTAAGGATCCATCATTTTATGGTTTCCAATACTGTTCAAGTTCCCAACAGCAATGTAGCATCTCTCTGGAATAATGTCTTTTTGTTTCATCATCATTGCGTCACAACAGTTCATCCAGCGTGTCATCTTACAACATAACATGTTTAGCAGTCATATTCACACAGTAGGGGCTGGTTCATGGCACAAGTGTTTTCGAGCACAGATATAAAAACCACTCAATTCAACAAAGATTCCATAGGTTACCACATATGAACACACAACATTCATGCCCACTACAATCTTATGTTCTATTAACAATTAACGTAACAACCAGGGGCGGACCTAGGGTGGTGCAAGTGGGGTCACTTGCACCCACACCAAAAATTTTTTCTAATTAGAGCATGTGTAGTGGCGCGGAGGTTGGCTCCCTCGCACTGCCACATCACCTGCAAACCAAGGATGCCATGCATGGCAACAGAATTCCACCACGCATTGCGTGTAGTGAGCAAGACAAACTTTTTTAAATATTTATTCTATTTTTCTTTTTTGCACAAAAAAGATGCACATTTTTTAGAAACAGAGTACGTGTATTTTTATGAAAAAAAGAAAATTAAAATAATTTTCAATAATTAAAATATGTCATAAAAATGTAAAAAGTGACAAAAATGTGATTTGTCACTGCATAACATGTCAATCTACTTTCTTGTACTAGACTATTTTTGATTGATTGGATTATTCCCATAGAAATATTTGCACTAAATATCATTAAAATTTAAGTCATTTCCCTATATAATATTTAAATTGTTTTATTTTCTAAATATCACTTAATAATGTGTATAATGTCCAGTGATGGCGAACATTTAATTGAATAATGACTATTGGATAATGACTAAAAGTGTGACATTGAAAAAAAATACATTTGATGCTATTTACGGAAAATTATTATGTTTTAGTGTTATTTACGTAAAATATTTTCATGATAAAAATATATAGGTAATATAATTTTTAATAATTCAAATATGGCAAAAATATGAAAAAAGTGATGAAAACAATGACTTGCCACTCCAACTCACGTGCCACTCGTTGACTGGACAGTTTTTTATTGGTTGAAATGTTTCACGTCAGCGTGTGGCATTGCATTTTTGTCTCACCATTGTTCATGCTGTTACTAGTAGTATAAGAAATTAGGTTGTGTAGAATTTTTTGTTTTAATTCTATAGTTATGTAGAATTTTTTGTTTTAATTACTTTAGATTTGGAAAACTGATTTAACTTTCATCATGAAATTTAATTATAAAATTTTCAATTTTTTTTAAATGTATAAACAAGTTTAATTATATTGCTTTAAAATGATTCCTAAAATATAGTTAGTATTTTGAAGAAATGTCTAGAATTAGTACTTTAGCTGTTTAGTTTTTTTTTTCTTTTTTTGTTTAAAACAATGAACGTATTATAGTTTTTGTACATTATTTCAAAAATATTACATATCACTCACAATATTAATCTCAAAATGTTATTCATTGATACTTTTTTACCTTTGAGGTTTTAGATTTATTGTTATACAAATATCAACAATTTTTTTGTGCACAAAATGTGAACCCACTCACCAAAATTCCTGGGTCCGCCCCTGGCAACAACCCCACATGCTCCAATATATTTCCTCCGTCCCTGAGTATTCGTCCAGTTTTGACTTTTGGAACTGCTCATCTAAGTACTTTGACTCATCAAATTCTCTCAATGTGTAAGCCTTAGTCATGTGTGATCTTGTTTGATTTGTCTTAACATATAGATTATTAATATATAACTTTTATAATTTTTTAATATACAAATTACAAGATAAAATGGATTAAAGAAGTACATTGGATGATGTGAAAAAATGAAAGTGGACAAATACTATGGGACGGAGGTAGTAATTTCTATAATTTTTTAATATATAAATTACAAGATAAAATGGATTAAAGAAATGAATTGGATGATGTGTAAAAATGAAAGTGGACAAATATTCTGGAATACTCGGTATTATATATGGACCAACACACACATATAACGATTGTTCATTCCAATCCTAAAATCCGGATGACAATTGTCGCACTAACCTCAAAGATAAACCGCCAAATTGGCGAAATATCAAGAGTAATTTACCAACATATGTAACAAAAAAATATCCATTCCTGGCAGTGCAAATCAGACTTTTTTTTCCTGGCAGTGCATGACGGATTTGGCTAATCCGTTTCAATTTGAAAATTTTAAATGAAACGGATTTGGCTAATCCGTTCTAGGTTTTTAATTTACCAGACGAAGTAGCCTACTGCGTTTCAATTTATTTAAAAAAAAACCCAAACGGAGTAGGCAAATCCGTTTCATATACAATTAAAGCCAGACGGATTAGCCTACTCCGTCTCTCTATTCGGATAACCCTTCCCCTTCCATCGTCCACTCATTCATTCGCCATCCACACCATCCGCCGACCGCCGACCAGAGCTCGCCATCCACCAAGCGCCGACCGACGACTGAAGGGGAAACCGCCGGGACATCCGACCATCCAAACGGGGCAACCGGAAATCCGACCAGGACAATTCGGATTAGCCTAATCCGTTTCATGGAGGTAATTTTTATTTTTTTAGTTAATTTATATATATATTTATCATTTTATGATAATATTTAGATTTATGTTTTATAAAATTGTAAAAATTATATAGAATTACCAATTTGGGTGAATTTGTTAATTATAATTGATATATATTATTAGTTTGTAATTGCCTAGTTGTGTGCTTGTATTAAATCAATAAATTCTTATGTCGTTTAAATAAAGTGCGTTGTTATTAAATGAATAAATTGTTATTCTGTAATCTTTGAAGCAAATGGATGTTCATCCGGGACCTATTTCCCGAGACGTTTTAGTTCTTGAAGGCGGAGTACATAGGTGTGATGCAGTATGGGCGGACGAAGAATATGCCAAAAAGAGTCTAAAGTGTCATAAGACTTGTTCTAGTATATATCCGAGGACTCTAGTTGCTAATAGACTACCTCGTGTTATAGAGATCTTACAAGATTATGAATTTTATGGGGTGGAGAAAGTGGGTGGATTACAGTTAGATTGGGCTCTGATTACTTCTTTAGTGGAGAGATGGAGACCCGAGACACATTCATTCCATCTTCCATTTGGAGAGGTGAGAATTACACTACAAGATGTTGAGGTTTTACTTGGATTGCCCGTAGATGGCATTCCATTGTCGGGGGGCACTAGTCGGTCAAGAGATCAATGGATTCAGATTTGTGATGACATGATGGGTTTGATACCTGAACCATCTGATATTACGTCTTCTACGATTAAGATATCTGCAATTGAACCAAAGACGCTGACAGAGCACAGTGTAGAAGTCGATTACCAACAGCATGCTAGAGCTATCATGTTTAAGTTGATGGGTGGCAGCTTATTTCCCAACACGACGGGAAATAAGGTTAGTTTGTATTTGATTCCAAATGTTTTTTCAATTCAGTCCTACATCAATGCTTACTCTGGCATTATAATGCCACTACCGAATGAGTCTCAATGGCATACTCCAGAGTACGAGATCCTGAGGCCAACACCACGACAGACCACACGAACCGGCCGACGTACGAGAACCGCTATCCGAATAACATGGACTATCGACCACGGAGACATCGTAACGAGGAATAGCTTTGTCATGAATTTCAATTATGTCTGAGTTTATGTATTATTAAATTTTACAAATAAGTTAGTCATGGATTGTGTTTTGGCTTCTTCTTTTTATGAATAAATTGTTATATGTACTCTAGCAATAAAATTATTGTGTTTTGTCTTGTTCTTTTAATATCGTTATATAAATACCACTTAAAGTCAATNATCCTGAGGCCAACACCACGACAGACCACACGAACCGGCCGACGTACGAGAACCCGCTATCCGAATAACATGGACTATCGACCACGGAGACATCGTAACGAGGAATAGCTTTGTCATGAATTTCAATTATGTCTGAGTTTATGTATTATTAAATTTTACAAATAAGTTAGTCATGGATTGTGTTTTGGCTTCTTCTTTTTATGAATAAATTGTTATATGTACTCTAGCAATAAAATTATTGTGTTTTGTCTTGTTCTTTTAATATCGTTATATAAATACCACTTAAAGTCAATGAATAGTATTTTGTTTAAAATTTTATTGTAGTCTATTATTTACATCTTCTTTATGTATGTTTCTCGTTTATTTTGTAATTAATTTGGTTTCTTATACGTAATTTAAAAGTAACAGAAGCAAATTGATTTAATTCAGTTATTAAAAAATTTAAAAAATTATAAAATACAATATTTTAATAAAATAAAGTTAGAAAAATTAAAAAAAAAGTTTATAAAAGTGGATTTAATTTGTTAAAAAGGTTTATAAAAGAGGAGATAAAATAACTAAAAAAAATTTAAAGGGGAAAAAAAGGAACAAAGCAAAAAATCCGTTTTTAAAGAAAATTACAAAAAAAAAATAAATATTGGAACGGATTAGGCTAATCCGTTTGGTAATTAAATAAGTGAAACGGATTAGCCTAATATGCATCAGAACGGATTAGGCAAATCCGGTTGGTATTTTGGGGGAAAGTCCACTTTTAAATTGCATTTAAAGGATTGCTATGCAAGGTTTTTACACAAAGGAATGACCCAAATATCAAGCTAATGCCTAATATACGATATTATCCGCGGCTACCCTTCACCCTATGGCCATCTTCACCGGATCAAAAATCAATTGCCATCTTCACATAGCTCTTCCGATCGCCATCTCCGAAGACAGGTATTCCGATTGCCATCTACTTACTATTTCGATAATCTTCCCCTTCGCTGCTTTTTTGTTTCAATTTTCAATTTTTTTTCGTTCACTTTTTTTTTCACTTCAATTTTCACTTTTTTTTTTTCAATTTCCAGATGCTCTGCTTACTTCAATTTTCACTTTTTTCAAATTTCAATTTCAAGTTTTCAATTTTCGTTTCTCTTTTTTTTTCCTGTTTTTTAATGGTTTTTTCTGTTCTTTTCCTGTGCTTCCTTTGCTTCTGCCCAAATCCAGGACGGTATGCTTCTCTCCTCCTCTTTAGTTTTGTTTGTTTGTTTGTTTGTTTGGGATCTGTTTTATAAAGCAGCATAGTTTTTACGGAGTATTTATCAGATGAATTGAGATTCTTTCACCATTAATCCGACTGCTTTGGAAGAGATAATGAAATACTCCCTCCGTCCTAAAACTTTCTTCATAGAGAACTATTCTAACTTTACTGGAATTTATATTTTTTTGTGTTTTTTCATGGCCTATATGATAAAATAAAATATTCTTGTCACCACTTGTTTTGTTGAACTTTTGATGTAGTTTTTAAATATGTATGTTTTATTTTTTATTTCTATATCAATATTTAAATAAAATAGATTGAAAAAACTTGAAATTTTTCTTTGTTTTGCGCAACGGGAAGAAAGATATAGGACGGAGGGAGTACATCCTAAACAAATAAAAAAAACAACCACAAGGATATTTTAGTAATTTTATTCTTTCCTTACCTACGTTACCTAATAAACAAACAAACACAATTTTTTAATTCATTACCTTACTTTACCTACCTTCAATTACCTACCATTACCTACCTATTAAAATTTTTACCTACCTCCAACCAAACATAGCCTTATTTTACCTTCCTCACCAATATTATCATTCCCAACTTACATTTAATTTCTATTCTTTTTTTAAAGTCATAAATCTTTATTGAAATTTTGGGGTAATAGCATGGGTGCTCCCGTAGTTTATAAAAGGGGCGCCAAAACCTCCTCTACTTTCAAATGTTATTTGTAAAATTCTTATGGTCTACTTTCAAATGTTATTTGTAAAATTCTTATGGTTTTTAATTAGTGCACAGACACCCCCTCTTCCCTATTTTTAGACATAAAATGACATTTCTACCCTTTATTTTTCTCTATCTTAAAGTTTCACACTCTTTTACTTGCATTTTTTGTTATACAAATAAATAAATAAAATATACGCCCCATTTCTAAAATTGAAAATTTTCATATATTTAATTTTCAAAAAAATAATTTTTTTTAGAAAATGTTACAAAAGGAAATTAAAAACTAAGAAAAGGAAATAAAATACACCTTTTCATTACAAGTAAAAGTAAAATTAAAAAAATAAAAAATTAGATAACATATACTCACTCTGTCTCTAATTAAAAATTTTAACTTATTTGTTATTTAAAAGTAAAATAATTTTCAAAGGACTTTAAAAAAGGAAGAACAAAAAGATTAAAATAAAATACGGAGTTAAAGAAAAAGACTGTTTTTATATTTTTCTTTCTTTTCATTACCTCTCTCAATTATTATTTTTACTTTATACATAATATTTTATTTTTCATTTTCTTTTGTAACATTCTCCAAAAAAAATCTTTTTTCCCAAAAATACATTATGGAAAATTTTAATTTGAGATGAGAAGCGTATATTTTATTTAATATATTTGTATAATAGAGGAAAATAAAATAGAGAAAATTCAAGATCGAGGAAAAGAAAGGGCATAAATGTCATTAATATTTTAAAAATAGGTAAGGGGGCATGCATGCTCTATTTAGAAACCATAGAACTTTACAAATAATGTTTGAAAACAGAAAGGGTTTTGATGCCCTTTTTGTAAACCACGGGGGGCAACGATGCTATTTTCCCTTGAAATTTTTTATATGTCCATAGACTAGGTAAAAAAATTATGGAATTCTATTAGTATTCTTTGAATAACTGATTTTTTTTGTAAATAGCTATTATTCTTTTTGAAACACTGCACAATCATATATCTAACTATATACAATCCTAAGATAGATTTGTGAACAGTATTCTCACAGAAAACCTGTAAGGAATCCCGTAATAAGTAGCAACCTGATCCACAGACTTTTTTATATTTGTGAATCGTAAAACTGTTTATTAAATATTTTATTTAATGATATAATCTTCTTAATAATTTTAAACAATTTGAAATGTTTACTTTCAAATTTATTAAATTATATTTAGTTTTATTTATTATATTCTCATTCTATAAAATTTAAAATTCTTTTTTCATGTTCAATTAGTTTATTTATTTCAAAAATTGACTAATTTGAAAAAACACCCAATTAGAAAGCTCATTTTGGGAAATTAATATAATTTTTAACGCCATCTTAACGTAGTTTTGATGGCCGTTAGTCGGGGATTAAACTGAGCATTTTTCTAACTTAACAAGAATCCTCTCGGTATTCTATTCATTTTGGAGACTAATTTAGAAAAACACGTGGTTATTGAATACTCGACCCGTTTAATTTCTTTCTCACTTTCCTTTTTGGGCAGTCTAAAAATTTATTTCTCTTTTCCTATTTTGGCAACAAAATTTTAATGAGAGTATCATTGTACTCACATTTTTAATCTACGCAACTCATTTTAATCCATGACATCAAAGATAAATATAAAAAGTCTACTTTTTAAGTACGGAGTATCATTTTATTCTAAACGAAACAAGATTTACCAAAAACGCACATAATTGAACAGAATTAGCACAAGGTAGCAACTGATCGAGATGGATGATGAATGAAATTAATATAATTAATTAAAGTCTTGGAGGCTGATTGAGATAGAGATCAGAGATGATAAGGATTCACAAATATATCTGCTCAAACAAATAGGGAGAAGAACTTGCGAATCATTGGGAAAACGGAAGGAGAACTTTGCTGCTTCCAATTCCAACTTTTTTTATTATTATCCAACGGCCGGAGAAAAGTTCACCGCAAGGCCATTGAAACAGGTCTAAGCTGTGACGTCCATGTGGTGGTGTTGCCAGTACGTATGAACTCTACTGGTATAGGCTTGTCTCGGATGCCCTAAAGGTGTTTGATCAAATAAAGCAATCAGATATGGCACTATGGAATACTATACTGATAATGCAATACATTAGAATCTATCCAAGTTCATGAAGAATTAAAACAATCCTTGGATTTTGCATAGTTCTTGCGTTATAAATTTTTTTGACAAAATCCTTTATAATTTGAATTAAATACACCCCTTTAGTGGATGTTATTATCATTTAGGAGATTTATATGGAAGAAATTCCGCATATGAAATGCTTTTCTTCTATTATCCCTACATTTTCCGATGCAACACGATTCTACAAATCTTACTTTCACGTTTCAGATGAGTATTTGTTTTGCTATATTTTTCAATTTTGTGATTTTATCCATTTGTATTTACAAGAGACTATTCGCGTGTAGAGTTTTTGTTGGCTCTTTTGAATGTGTAATTTTCCCATTTTTTGCTATGTTTGTTAATTTATGTAAAATGAGTCTATAAATATTAAATAGTGCTTAGCAGGCAGCATAAATAATGTTGTGTCTCAAATTGCAATTACCTTCTGTTGCAAGACTACAGCTCAAACTTCACTTTTTCCAAGTATTTATTTTAAAGTGTACATAGTTCGTGTTGGGTGCAAACAAATCCTCACATTTTTATCTTAATTATTTAAGCAAAAGAAAAAAGGGAAATAAGAGAGAAAGTCAAGTATTGTGACATTGACTAATGAGAAGACAACAAAATTGAAGTTAAAGACTTCAATCTTGAGGCGGTGAGGAGGAGATGAGCTCCTCACCTTACATGGGCTTCCTTTAAGAATACCTCTCTAGAGAGAGAGAGGAAAGGAATGGAGTAATCTTCTTCTATGAAAGCCTCTTCATGAGAGTCCTTTCTAGAGATAAAAGGAGGGAGGAAGAGATAAGAAAGAGGGAAAGTTTTGTGTCGGGAATGAGATCCACAATAATTTTAGAGAGTAATTTTGTTGAGAGAGTGCTCCCGAACTAGTTGAGAATTCGAAACACTTTGTGAGAATCCTTTACAATTTTTGAAACTGTGATTTGTATTCCAAACACAAATAGTGTGTTCTTGGGCCTTCTTGTATTGCTAATTTTCTCTATTCTTGCATATTTTTCCTCAATAGGAGCATGGTATCCCAATAGTTCGATCATGCATATTTTGGACCTGTCATCATACAATGTTTAATCATTGTCCATCACTATGTTTTATTCCATAGGGATTTGAGTTCATGAGCAGCAAACAGGATTTCCTGATGCTTAATTGATTTATGTTTCAAATTTGATATACTATTATTAGCTTCCTATTGTTAATGTAAATAGTGCTTGGAGTTCTAACTTCTAACTACTAGTAATATTTTGACTTTTGAGGCAATACTCATAATTTTTATTTCTCAATGCATTCAAACAGGGGGTATCATAAACAAATGTGTGCTGGTCTATAAATTCCTGAAGGAGAAAACATGAGTATGCTATATAGCAGCTGTGCTTATGCATTTCCTTGCCACTTTTCAGCACTAGTACAAAAACAGGTGATGCTTAGATGTTTTGTTTCCTGTTTATTACCCTTCAATAATCCCATCTTTGTACTTTCAGGGTATGTTTGAGTCCCGGAAAATGCTACGGGAAGGGAAAACATGCTAAGAGAAGTCGTTTTCTGATGTTTCGTTTTACCTTGGAAATTGAATATGAAAATCAAACGTGTCATTTTAAAGTACTCCGTAATATATTTAGATTTCTTAGTCTTTAGGAAATAGATATAAAAAATAAAATAGTATGTTCAAATATCTCAAATAAATTTAATGAGCATTTTCTATCTTTTGTTTTACCCCACTTTTTTTCCTTCCAGTTTTAGCAATATTATTCTTCCTATTTTTCCATAGTATTTTATGGGATCCAAAAAGACTCATAGTGTTCATGATGTGTATCTTTTTGTCTGCGGTATTTTAGATCTCAAGCGTTAAAGTGATTGGTTCCCTTCAAATTCAGTTTTTGAAGTACCGTTCTCCTCGCAAAAAGACCGAGAAGTATGCAGTGTCATCTCAAAAGGAAAGAAAAAATGATCCTTGCTCAGTTGCGCCTCCATTTTTGTTGTTCTTGTTGTTGACTTGTTGTTGTCGTCGTTGTTTACCTCTCTCTGTGCAATTTTTAATTACCATCAATCATTTTTGAAATTTATAATTTAATATATAGGTAACTGGCGTTCAACCACTTTCGACTGTTCCCAATGCTGCTGAGAAGTGAGTTTCATCAGTTCAAAATATTTAATCCGAGATCAAATTAAATCTTCTTTTGTCAAGGTACATATGCCCATATTCCTAATTTTTACTTGAATGGATTTGAAAATTGGGAGGTGCAGGAGCACACTTCAGAGAAGAGGAAAGAAAGAACACCATTTATGGAAGAAAAGAGATTCGACTGGGTCGGGTACGAAGGCACAGAACCTTGTTAGAATTGTAAGTAAAATAATTGATCAACAAATGCCTTGGCTTTAACAACACAAGTTTTCTTGCTAAGTCAAGACACTGTGCTTTTGACTTCGCAGATATCAGGACTTCCAAATGAGAAGAATGCCGTTTATGGTGCACTGGATAAGTGGGTTGCATGGGAAACTGAATTTCCAGTGATTGCAGTCGCTAAGGCATTAAGAATACTGAGGAAGCGGCGTCAGTGGACACAGCTAATTCAGGTATGAGATTTTCATTCGAAACTTTGGATCTGTCCACTAATGAGGTTTGTGATGGTATTTTTATTTGTTTAATGTTTCACCTTGGTAAAGTATTCTTCTACTAGTGCTTCATGCATAACTATAATGTTTGGAGGGGGTCTATTTGGCATCAAGTTTTTAATTATGCTTGCAATGATTTATATCCACTACTCATATGACAATGGATTTCAATGCTTAGGTGGCCAAGTGGATGTTGAGCAAAGGTCAAGGCGCAACAATGGGCACTTATAATTTGCTTTTACTTGCATTTGATATGGATCACCGAGTAGATGAGGCATTGATGTTATGGAATATGATCCTTCATACGCACACTCGCTCCATCTCAAAGTGGTTGTTTTCTAGAATAATCTCTTTATACGATCACCACAATATGACGGATAAGATCATAGAGGTGAGTAATGAACTTGCTTGCTTGTGATCTTCCTAGTGGCGAGTTGTTTTGGCTTAAATTTGTTTAAGCTATATTTTATCTGAATATTAGCAGTAGTGTTGTTTAAACATTTTTTGAATTTGACAATGAATGAACATGGATGGAAAATTTCAGGTTTTTGCAGACATGGAAGAATTATCTGTAAAACCTGATGAAGTTACTGTAAAAAAAATTGCAAGTGCTTTCCAGACTCTTGGGCAGCTTGACAAGAAGAATATGGTTCTGAAAAGGTATCTGAAGAAATGGAAATATATTCATTTCAAGGGTGAACGAGTTAAGGTGAGAACAGATGCATGGGATGAAGAAAGTCAATGATTGCTGACATCATCGTTCTTGAGTTCTAAAAAATGTATACTTAAAAACATAGCCTATGCCAACGACACAGCAATGGGACTTGTAACAGTATGGATCCCATCGTTCCAAGCAAGCCATCCAAATTCATACTTGTCTTTCACCATGCTCATCTTCATTTCACTGCGTGCTTTAACAGTAACAGTAAAGCTCTTTGTCTCACCTGTCCGGTTGAAGTACAATATGGGAGGAGAGATCTTAACGGAAAATCCAAACGGAGGCCTGACACTAGCAGAGTAAACACTTCCACTACTTCCCACATTTGTGACAGCTCTCTTCACAACCACAGCCCCTTTGAGTTTAGGAATTGCAAGGGAGGGATAGTTGAGGCTGGAAGGCGAAGGGGTGTGTTTGGGGCACTTGAAGGATGGGTCGATGCCCTTAACTCCATTTGCGCAAAGGAAGAGAAGATAATCAAAGTATGAGGCGTTGTAGATAAGCCCGGGATCTGCAGCTTTCGATGGCCTAAAATGTCCTGCCCCAAATTGGAATGGATCTGCCGGGAGGCCACTTGCATCTGTTATTTGCTTCCCCATATTGTTTTTCAACTCAGCTGCGTCCAAGTAAAAAAAAAACGGAAACTCTCATCACAAATCATGTAAAATTAGGTACTCACCTCAAATGAGCCCAAACAAACCCCAAAAACCATTGTATCAGACAACACACATAATATGTAAATGAACAGACCCGTAGTCATGAGAGCTGATCTGATTGCAGCACTACTCCAATGAGGATGAATTGCCTTAAGAAGTGCAGCAGCACCACTTACATGGGGGCAAGACATTGAAGTTCCTGACAATATGTTATACTTAACTACTCTATGATCAATGTCAAGCTTCGTGGGTGATGATTTTTCACTCCATGCGGCCAATATATTAAGCCCTGGCGCCGTTATATCGGGCTACAATCATTTGTAAAAGAACTTTCAGAGCATTATTTAAAATGTGAATCCAACTCAACAGACCATAAATTGGTTTACCTTGAGAATTTCGGGTGCAATTGGGCTTGGTCCTCTACTTGTGAAGGCCGCCATAGAAGGTGCTGGTTTTGTGTGCAATATTGTCTGAGCAGGAAAGATATAGGCTTTTGGCGCCTTTGTAGATTGTATGTACTTGATAATCTTTAATGCAGTTTTGTAGGCCACTGCTGTTGCTGGAAGGAGATGAGCATCGGTTGAGATTTCATCTCCGTTTGCTTTGCTGTTTCCAAGTATGTATCCAACTCCACCTGCTCTTTTCACTTCCCCTCCCTTTCCAACTCTCGTCCCGTTCCCTCTTATGCACATCACAATCTTTCCTTTTGCTTTTTCTGGCAATAGAGAATTCGGTAGGCATTGCCTGCAAATGTCCCAAGATAGATTTTGGGGTTTTTGCAGTTGAGTTCAAATTCTTGCTAGATCTTTTATTAGAATTATCATTTAAGGTCTATTCTATCTATAAAGCTTAAATATATGTGGTTTTGCCCTGGCAAATAGTATTTTTGGTTCTATAAAATTATTATTTTTATAGTTCATTCTTACAATATTGCAACTTGGGCTGAAGCTTTGTCAGCCACATCACTATTTAGGTTGACAGAGAGTGTATACAAAGAATATGATGTAAATTACAATATTGAATAACAAAAAATAACTTTATAGGGATCTAAAAAGAAAAAGCAATACTGGTAGAGATAAAAACATACTATATATACAGAGTATATTTTGATCAAGTAGTAGTGTGATTACTCACCCTGCAAGATCTTTGGAAACATTAGAGTTGACCACTTGGCCTGCATAAACCAAAGGGTACATTTTGTCTTCCAGCTTGTAAGGTGTGACAGTTTGTCCCTAATTTTGTTTCAAACACAACAACAACATTCAAGCCATAAACATCATACCAAAAAAAGTCAAAACCCAGTATGACCCCAACTTCGTTTGAGTCCGGGGTCGAAAGTCAAAGCCAAAAAAAGTCAAAACCCAAAAGTAAAATGTTTCCGGAACTTAGTTACCGTGAGTTTTTCCCCATTCCCCAGTATAAGTGGAGCCATGAACGTCCGGTCTAGGCTGCTAGCCCCAACAGTGATGATCCAAGGAGCTGTGTTAGACAACGTAGCCGGGTTAGGGCCTGAATTCCCCGCGCTGCACGACACAACAATGTTATTTTTGATTGCGTGCAGGGCACCAATCGCGATGGAGTCTTGGTCAAACGGCGTGGGCTTGGTGGTTCCTATGGAGATGCTGATGACATCCACACCATCCCTTATTGCGTCATCCATGGCCGCCAGCATGTCTTCCTCAAAACACGTGTTGCCCTCCTCCTTGCCCTGCTTTGGGATGGCCCAGCACACTTTGTACGCTGCCAGGCGGGCCAGCGGCGCGCCTCCCGATGCGGTCCCGCCGGCGAAGCCGCCGAGAGCGGACGTGTTGGCCACTCTCCGGCCGGAGGCGGTGGAGGAGGTGTGTGTTCCGTGGCCGTCCTTGTCTCGGGGAGACATGTAGTCGAGGGTCCTGTTCAGTGGACCATAGTATCTTTCATATCCCTTGAGGTAGTATTTGGCGCCAATTACCTTCCTGATAAAAAAAAAGGTAAATTCTCAAAATAGTTATTTCAAATAGGGTATTTTTTGAAATTAGTCACCAATAAGTTTTAAATGTCTATGTGGTATGAGTGAAGCATATGCATAAAATTAAAATAAGACTTTTATACTTTTATTCTTAAAATAGAACTTGTGATATTAATAATACTAACATATACTTTAATATAAAAAATACTATGGAATGTCAACATATAATATCATATTGTCACAACATAATAATTTTATTTTGTGGATAAAAACATGTCTTCATATTTTAGTAATAAGAACTATGTTTTGCTCTTATAAGAGTCATTTGATAAAATAATATAATTAGGTCATCTCTAGTTTTGTAAACCTTTTGATGTTACTGAATATATAAATTTTATATTTATACTTAATTAAATTGAATTAAAAATAAAATTAGACAAATCTTATAAGCAGAAACTTAAAGTTAATTTTAGGAAGAAGGGAGTAAAAAAAGGAGATTGGACTTTTGGAGCTTGACCCACATGTTTAGCTCTAAGAGGGACTTACTATGTATAGACTCGTCTATCACATGAAATGGGTCAAAGTGTTTGCTGTAAAATGGCGAGAAGAGAATCAATCCTCACAAGAAAACACATTTCGCAATCCCGTGGATTAATTGTCAACCTTTTATCCTTCTCTTCTTTTTTAGCCACAACACTTTGTTTTCTAGTGGACTTTTTTAATTACTCCACATTTTATGTACTTTTATCACATCTTTGTACTAAGGTACTGTTACAAATTTTGTCACCCTAAAATAGTCTGTAGAGTAGTGTTATATTTGTTTCAAAAGTATACTTAGTTAAGTGGTGTAACATTGTGATACCAGTGATTTTGAGGTACTTACTATTTTCTTTTCGTAAAATTAATAGTTCTTACTCTCATAAACTCTCCGGACCCATCAATTTCACCTCGGTGTGGGGGATCCAAATCGGTGATCTAGGGGGGTGGGTGGGGGCGGGGTTAAATTGATGGGTATGGGGGGTGGCCTAGGGGGGTTATTGGGAGTAGGAACCACCAATTTTATGAACGAAGCACCGTAGGTACCCCAAAACTACTGGTGTCACGACTGGTATTATTTTTATTGGTGTAAATTTACAAGTTTGTTTTGTTAAATCTGCAAAATATAGTTAAACCAATGTTTTTTTACATTATGTTTGTTCAAGGAATTTAAATGAGAAAAGAAAAAAATGAGATGGAAAAAGACAAAATGAACTAAGAGGGAAAAAACGAAAATTTTCGGATGCATTTTTGTGACGAAAATGAGAAAAAAACATTTTTTTAAAAATTTTTCTTTCTTAATTCATTGAACCAAGCATGGTGTTAGTCTCTTAGCAGTTAAAGTCTCCAATAATTTAACTAGGTGATGAAACATGATTCTTGGATTTTATGGGGACTAGAAGAGTAATTATTATTCTAGTGAAGAAAAAAGGGCGAGAAATACCCACTTGTTGCAATGAGAGGGGTGGAAGTCATCTCCAGATTGGCATTCTCCTTTCCATGCTTTTGGAATATTACCCAACCCATCATCTCTAAAGCTCTCTGATTCTGGCCACAACCCTATAATATACCCCATCCATCATTTTCGATAACATAAGTCAAACATCGCAAAATATGTGTCCAGAATGCTATGAACCAGCAAAAAAATATGCGATTAAAATTTATTTTATATAAAAAATAAGAACAAGATAATGCCTCTTTAATTAATTTCGTACACGAAATTGGTGCGAAGTCATTTCAGAACGAGCAAAATAAGAACGAGGAAACATAATTGTGTTTTAAAAAAATGATGATACAGTTTTAGCGTTTTGAAAATGTTATCTAACGTCGTTACTTAGTTTTAGTGTTTTGAAAATTAATCTGAACTGTTAAAAATAATCCAAAACGTTAACGCAACATAATTTTAGAACAAACAAAATAAGAAAATGGAAATATAATTGTGTTTTTTTAATTAAAAAAGACATGAGTTTGACGTTTTGAAAATGCTATCTAACAGCGTTTTAAAAAAGTAATCTAGAATGCTAACTGCAAAAAATGTTATTCCCTAAGGAGACTGATATAGGGGAACACATGCATGCATTAAGAACAAGAAGAAGAAATAAACCACTAATTAAAAATTAATTATGTAAATATACCACTGTCAAGAACCCCAATGATGATATTTTGCCCATAATTAGATTTAAGGAGCAAATCTTGTTTGTTGAAGGTGTTGTGTGCTGGTAATCCTGAAAATTCCCAAGACCTTGTTGTATGCATTCTGTATTTTCTTGGATTGCTTTCATACACAGAAACCACTTCCTCCAACTCTGTAAACATATACTATTACATCAATATATTGAAGAGTTATATTTTATTATATTTATTTTTGTGAATTAACTGTTACTATATTAATTAAATACCAGATTATAATTTAGTTTCTGTAAATAATTATTGGCTAAATTTCCATTTTTATTGTATCCGGGCCCACAAGTTGGAGTGGTCAGATGATAATTAGCCGCTCTACACTTAAAATTCTTTCATTGTGGAAAGTTTTGAGTTCGAGTCATCGATCTTATCGATAAAAAGTACACACTTTCACCTAAAATAAGTTTGAGAGTTTCACTCTGCTTTCATATATATTAGGAATCTAACCGTGCAAAAGAGTATTACAAGAGGATTGACTTATGGCAATGACAGTGGATTTATACATGTCTGGGATAAGATTCTTGCACTTTTACAAGAGACAAACTACGGAGTATTTGTCTTTATATTATTGCCCAACTAAAGCTTCATTTACCATAGGATGTAGTCCCTTCTTTTTTAAAATACTTCCTCTTTTATTTATTTCTTTTTCAAAAGTACTTCCATTTTCTATTAAAATTGACTTTTACCCATATTTAATCTTAACCTAGATCACATCATATATACTAATAATCAACCTATTACATCTTATTCCAGTTCAAAATAGTAAGGGCAAAATTGGAAAATTAACTACAAATACACATTCATTATTTCACACATTAGTCAAAATAAGAACCCTTTTTAGATATGGAACGAGTATGTATTTCATCCTTGCGTTAGTTGCAGTTAATCTTGAATTGATCCCTTTGAACAGAGTTTTCGGCTAATCGCGCATTTTTACGACACCTTTCAAAAGGCTCCGTTTTATTAAGTTGGATTGATCTTTATTTATTTTTTGTCTAATTTCTTCTAAAGAAATCACCCAAGTGGGATCAATACATAACCTTTATCCCAAAGTAAAAGTGACAGTTTTCAAAAAAAAAAAAAAAAAAAAAAGTAAAAGTGACATTTTTTAATTCTAAATTAGAATTTTTGCACTACGACAATATGACATTATATATCGATATTTCATACTTCATAACATTTTTACTCCATTTGTTTGCAAAAATCATTCCTATTTTGACTATTAGGAAGGATAATGAGTGTATATTTCGTATTTGACTTTCTAATTTTGCTTTTGATACGATATGTAAAAGTAAGATATGATGGGTATATTGATAATAAATAGATATGATATGATAGGTTACGTATGATTTAGTAGGGGTAAAATCTATTTTTTTATTAAAATGTAAAAGTGCTTAGTTGAAAAAGTAAAAAAAGGAGTTTTAAAAAACGAAGAAAGTATTATATGTTGGTATTATTGATATTATACGTCTTATTTGGTAAATAAAAATATGAAATTCTTATTTTGCTTATCTTTATATTTTATTCTTATTTTAGTCTTTTTAATTTCTCTGTACATCTCTTGTGTGAGACTGGGTCTATTTGGTATAAAGAATTGATGGAATCAGAATTGAATTGGAATTGAAATTCTATAAAACTGTATTCGATGCAATTAGATTTTCTAATTTCAATTCATTTTTTGTATTACCAATTCTAAATCAACATACTTTTGTATGCTACCAAACACCAGAATCGAAATTGCAGTTTCTAATTCTAATTCCATAACTTGAATTTCGTATACCAAACAGAGTCTAAATGTAATTCAGAAATTAAACCCCTTTACCTCCCTTCAAGTATATATATATATGAACTGAAAAACATCCCTAAATTAAAAAAAACGTCGGATTAATTTTAATTACCGGGGTGAAATTGAAATTTAGCGAGATAGAGTAAATGATAAATTACCAGATAATTTGGAGGCTTGATGAGGAGAGAGGAGAGCAGCAAAACCATTAATACTGTGCTTGTAACTATAGAGAAGAGAAGATTTGGCTTCTTCCTCACTCCTCTTCACTGACACCAGATATGAATGGTGCCTTCTTTCAACCTCTTCTCCCTCTTTCTCCCCTTTGTGCTCTCCAAAATACACTATATAAACCTGTGTATAATTAAATTATTACTCTAATTACCTAAATAAAAACTAGTGTAATTATTTAATTAAGCATATATCAAGGGAAAAAAATATGGGTAGATGATGATGAGATGAAAACAAGGACCTGTTCTTCATTGCATGAAGCCAATATGTGGAGAAGTAAGAAGAAGAAGAAGAGCAATGATGTATGAAGTTGATTCATTGCTAATGACAATGAGAGGTGATTAGTGATAGGTTAAAGACTAATCATTCAAGGATTTTGGAGATCTATGTATGTATATTTATAGTAGATGCATACAATGATCCATTATGTGCCTTGTTTCACAAAAGGGCCCTATTCAAACTTGGATTTGGCCCAACTCCAATTCTTGTTTTATTTTCAAACTTCAACGCTAATTTCGATTTTAATATTTTTCTTCGTAATTATTAAATCAATTATGATGTAGTATCTGTTTAAAAAAATCATTTAAATTACATAGTAAATGTAAATATAGTGTTTATCACCAAAAAAAAGACATGTTTTTATCTCAAAATAGAATTTTACATTCTCATAATGTGGCACCGTATATTAACATTTCATAGTGTTTTTTTATATGATATAGTAACACTATTCACATTGTAATTCATATTGTAGGTATAAAAATATGAGTGTCTTATTTTAGTTTTTTTCTCTATATTTTACTCATATTTTGGTCTTTTTCCCATATGCTATACGTTCTTTCTAAAACTATTGAATAACTGAAAGTCATCATTTTCGCTCGGGTTCGAATTTGAGTGAACTTCTCCGAAATCCATAGAATTTTTATTTATTTATTTATTCAACTTTGCATCCATGTTTTTTAATTGCATTTTAGTCACTCCACTAGCTACAAAAAACCGACATTTTTCATGGACCCAAGTTCGTAGTTGGGCTAAGTTGGGCAGCGGGAGGTTCAGGGCATCTCATTTTTTGTGGTCAACGTATGGTATTCTCTTTGATCTAAAATAATAGGGTAATTTACCTAAATAGAACTAAAACATAATGACTTTCTTAATATAGGACCATATATTTTTATTTTCCAATGTAGGACTATTGATCATTATCTATTAGTCATTATTCAACTTAATGTCCAGCATCACTTGAACATTATTCTTCTCACTAGTCATTATTAAGTCCTATTTAAAGAATAAAAAAGTTTAAGTCCTACATTGAGAAATGATTTATGTTTTAGTCTCAAATTTCACAAAATAATATGCCATCTTTTTCTCAAAATATTTATTTTGTGTTTTCCAAAAAAATATTTATTTTGTATTGAATTTTTACATTCAATCATTATTAACCTTTTGACCTATAGCTAAATACGAGAAAAAAATTAATGGTATACTAATTAGATAAAAAAGTTTTTAAAATATTTTGCAAATATTATTTAAGGGGGGTATTAATATATAATAAAAATTTTATTTAATTATGGTAAATGTTTGTCAATTTTAAGGGGGGTGTATTCAATCAGGATTCTGAAGGATTTTTTTGGATTTTGAAAGTCTGTAGGTATTCAATTCAGATTTAAAAAAGTCATTTAAAATCTGGATGTATTCAATTGAGATTTAAAAAAATCCTTCTAAATATGATGGCATTCAAAAATTTGATAAACTTTTAAAAATTTTTAGGAAGGTGGATTTTGATGGATTGTTTAGCATTGGGTATAAATATAAATTCATTCTGAAATCTCACCCAAAAGTCCAAGATTATAAAAACTCCTTTCATCCTCCTTCCATCCTTCGCTGACCGTCCGTATCCTCTCCCGTCTTCTTCATCTTCTTCATCGTCCCTTGCTTCCAGTTGAGATCTTTAAGGTATGTTTCTTTAACACTCATCTCTATCATATTATTTATTCTTGGGTATGTTCTAGAGTGCCCTAATTGTCTCGTCACTGCTCTGTTTCTTTTTTAATCAATGGTGTAATTCAATTATGCTCAAGAACATCTGCTGTAATATCTAGGGTTTGCTCATCAGGTTGAATAATCCATCTTAAGAAAATCAAAATCTTGTAATTTTGCTTCTACTGAAAAATAGAAAATAGTCTAATTTCTTTCAAAAAAAAATATTTGATTTTTTTTAAAAAATTGTAATTATGCTAAAAGGACGATACTTGACCCAATAAATTTCTTTGCAAGTGGATGTGTCCTAATTATTATTTTTATTCTTATATGTATAACTATTTATATTTTGTTTAGTTATTATTATTTTATTATTTCAAGTTCTGTTTAGAAAAGGGAAAAAATAAAGATGACCAATATATGTTTGTGGGAATGTGGCTTTGATGAACCAGAAGGAAGCATTTTTTCCCACAAGATGGCATCTTTTTCCAAATCCCCAACAAACCCAACAAAAAAGAGTCAAAATCCTGTTAGTTCAATTGGTAAAAATATTTCTATTGTACTAATTCAGTAATTTCACACCATTATTGAGGTTGCTAAACTACTGTGGGGCTGTGAAATCTCATCCCAATTTGCAGGGAGAGTAGTTTATAAAGGTTTCTTGAACTAAATCCTACAACAGTTGCAATTACCGTTATTCTCTGCACTTTCATACAACAAATTGCGTTTTGGAACATTTCACGATTATGAGGACTTAGAAATCGCAATTGGAAACGGTGTAGCGGTTGGAAAAAATTCAATCGGATTAGGTAGTACAACTGATGCAAGAACATTAAGCGCGGGAGAAGGGAGAGATG
>OOIL02002240.1:1237073-1249573 GCA_900332095.2 Cuscuta campestris
ATGTGACTTTATTTTAAATGTGTTATGTGACTTTATGTGTGTTATTTTAAATTTTCTTCAAATTTTGAGTAATGTCTTTTATCTTTTGTGTTGTCTTTAATTTTTTATTGATAAAATTTCTCCCGTCTTGAAAAATTGTTTAGAAACTATAATGCTTTGAGTTTCAAAAAAAATTATTGCTTATGAAAATAATTAATAAATTATTTTAAGTTAATAAATTTATAATAATAATGTTTAAAAAAATTATTTTTATTTTATTTTATTATTATTTTTAAGCTTTTGATCAATTTCATAAGTATAATTAATATTAGGGTAATGTATAGATTTTTAAATTAAATCAAATTTATGTTAAAATTATTCATGGATTATAAATAATATACTAGAATCCTTTCAAATCCTGTTGATAAATGCAATAAAATCTCACTAACTCTGCGCAGACTTAAAATAATCCATTGATTTTATAGAATCTATAGATTTTAAACAATCTATCAGAATCTTAGAAAATCTGGATTGAATACACCTCCCTAAATGTAGAATCAAAACTGGATAAATCTAGGACGGATTTAGTACGAAGTAGTTCTTATATCCTCTCTCGGGTGTCTAAAGAGGCTTCTCTTTTATTTTTATAATAGCTTTTATGATTCATATTTTTTTCTCTTCTTTACACTGTTTTCGACTACATATTTTTATTTTTTTTAATTTTGTGCTAAATCAAAAGGGGGCTTATTATTTCAAGATGGATAAAGTATGTCATTTTTTATCAATTCGGGAGGGCTAGTTGCTCACGAGTCACGCCAAGTTTTGTCCTCAAAAACTGAATACCAATCGGATCGTATTCCCATTTATGGGACAATATCCCAAGCAGCCCGTGGTTTAAAAATCTTAACATGTTGGGCCTTTGAAAAAAAATCGATATGGGCTGTAGGGCACTTTGGCCCACCCTTAGACCGGTCGTGCCAATCGTTGTTGCTTGGATTTGTGATAAATGTATCCTCGTCATTTGGGTACATGTGAATCTGCTGGTACTTGCTAACTGCGTTCATCCAGAGATGATAATTCCTGCCTGACACGACAGATAACCAAATCATCTGATCCGATTTAATAGATAAAAATCCAAACAAAAAAGGATGTTGAATAGACTAACGATGGATTGGGTCGGGAAGCAATAATTTTTCTGAAACACTATTAGTTCTCTATGAAATCAGACCCATCTAGATGGGCATCTGATGGCATGGCAAAGATTAATAAATCAGAGATTTCAATAAGGTTTGTTTTCCTTTGTCATTTTCTTTCATCATTCGCTGATAAGCTTCAACAAGATGCTTAGGGGTGAGACATGTGCGAGACCAATGGTTGGTCATGCCACACTTATAGCAGACATCACTCTAGCCTTCTTTAGCTCTATAAATTAGATTTCGTCCATCATCATTATGATTCATTTTAACCTTTGAATGCTTATGATTAAAGGAATCTCGCTGCCATGTATTACTTCATCCATGACCACGACCTCTGCTAAGGCCACAACCTCTTCCTCTACTTCGTTCATCAGGAGCAGTTGTACATTCACTTCAGGTTGGTCTTACCTTGTGATTTCGAATTAAGAGCTCTTTGTTCTGCTTTGCTAACAACAGACACGATATTAAATCATAGTACTTAGTGAAAACATGTTCTCTATACTGCTGTGATAGTAACATATTTGATGTATGAAACGTGGAAAGAGTCTTTTCGAGCATATCTTTATCAGTCATTAGCTCTCTACATAACTTCATAATGGAAGTGATGCTAAAAAGTGCAGAACTATACTCAGGGACATATTTGAAATCTTGGAGTCTCAGGTGAAGCCAATCGTAGCGTGCTTTTGGTAGTAAGAACAACTTCTGGCGGTCAAAACGCTCTTGAATATTTTTTCATAGTTCATAAGAGTTATAAATAGTGAGGTATTCTCTCTTGAGGCCCTCATGAAGGTGATGATGGAAAAATATCATGGCATTTACATTATCTTGAACATAAGCATCATTTTAATCACATATCGTATCTCCCAATTCTTTGCAGTGAGGTAAATTTTGGAATCCAAAGTCAATGTGATAGGAGGCACTGGTGTATGTTGAGTCCCTCTTGTGCGGTGACGACCAGGGAAAAAACAATGAGGAAGAATCGATTGAGATGACGACTGTCGAAAAAGAAACTAGGATTTTAAAGTGATGCGTGTTGGTAACGTGTTATGGAACGGGAAGAAGAGAAGAGGTCTTGTATTGATGTTGTATAGAATACAATAAAAAGGAACATGTGTATACCACTAGGTCTATCGTTTAGGGAGAGTTTACACGGACCTAGTACGTAGGCCAAACAGATATCCATACAATACAATATTTACATAACACTTATTTGCATCTTAGAAAAGTATTTCTTTGTATGATTTCATTACAAATATCAATAGTTTTTTATTTTCCAACAATTTTTTCAATGTTGTGCACTTCATAAATTTTTTATTTCATGAATTGAAGTTAACGATTAAGGTTCATTACTTATATCACTCGATTTCATCGGCTACATCACCCGTTTCACCTACGGGTGATGGATGGATCAGATGGTGGGTGAGGTAAATGACATATGATCTATGGATCAAATGATTAATATAAAATTAATGGATGGATGAAGGTGAAGCTTCACGGAACCAAAATTTGATCTATTGTCATCCCTATTCATCTAACTCATCAACTTGCATCTTACCACCTCATCTACCAATTAATCGATGCTTGGGACGGAGAAAGGTTCCACGCGGCAATATAAGTGCTATGAAAATTTTGATTCTATTTTACATTGTTTGGTAATATAAGTAATAGAATTGAAAAGGAATTTCAAGGAAAATATTTTCTCCATCAAGATGAAACCATTTTGTTTGTTTTCAAAGGAAAAATTATACTCAACCACCGCCCTCGTCCCCTCCTACCCTGCTACCCTGTCCACACCCACCCTGCTTGTCCACCCCACCCAACCCTTACCCCTTATCCCCACTCCATTGTTTTCCGCCACTCGCCATCTAGTGGGATCAAGCCTTACCCTGCCAAAACACTCATTTTATGCTGCTCGCCCATATCACTATTAAATTCGTCTTTAAAGCATATTTGTAAATATCTATTTTAAAATCTTAACAATCATGCATATTTTTGATAAACTAATTTTCTTCATACCAAACAATAAAAAATGTAGGAAGAAAATAATTTTCTTGAAGTCATTTTTTTTAAAAAATATTTTTCCCTAACCAAACAAACTCTTAATTTGGCTTGGAGCATGTTACATGTGTTCCAATATTTTTCCCTAAAGGTATGCACCACAAACTAGTGTACAAAATAGAGTAAAAATTATTGGGGTAAAATAGCTTTATGGATTTGGCTTTCCAAACACTGCCATGGCCGCCGCTATGCCCGCCCCTCTCCTGTTCTTCTTTCTCCTCCTTCTCTGCAAGCCAACGCCTTCATCTTCCTCGATTTATTCACCATTTTATAACTACCAAACCCTTGTCTCCCTCACCCACTCGCTCTTCGACCGCGTCGCCAACCACCGCGCCGCCCGCGGCGATGCAATTGGCGCCGCCCGGGCACGATCAGTCGCCGGAAGCATTGAGAGGGGGCTCGGACTTGGGTTCTGGAAGCTTATGTTGAATCTCGGATGGGACTACGCGAGGAACTACGCCTGGAGAGATGCGACGTCGTTCGAGATGCTTGGCGCCGTCTCTGACCTTAACGAGTTGCTCGGAGCTTTGGGAGAGTTGACTCGGTTCGGATCGGATGCGGAGAGGGTAGCGTGGGTGAGCAGTAATTACCGAAATGTCCTCAGAATCTCGAAGAATCTATCTGGTAAACTGCTCAAGGTCTTTCGACAATCTGTATGTTCTCCCTCCCAGTCACTGTCAATCTTTCTTCCATTCTCATATTTTGAAGTTCCAATTGCATATAATTTTGGAATTTTAGGAGAAAGACTACTACCTCCGTCCCATTTTAAATTACCTGTTTGCCTTTTTTCTCCGTCCCAGAATAAGTTGTCTGTTAAGTGTTTCTGTAAACTTTTATGAGTAAAATACCTAAACTACCTCTAAAATAAGTCACTCTTATTCACATTATCTTCTCATTCATCATGATCCCTCTTAAAAAGTACTGACAATTTCAGAAAATCAACTCTATTTTTTATTTAACTTAAATATGCCCAAAAGTCAAAACGGACGATTTAAAACAGGATGGAGGGAGTAAAATAGAAGGAAAATATAAATAAAGAACCAAAATAGTACCTATCTCAAAATATATAATAGGGAGTACCAAAAAACTATGTAATGTCAATACACATTGTTATCGTGCAATAGTTTTATTTTGGGATGAAAAACATGTTACTCTTATTTTAGTAATAAGGGCGTGTTTTGTTTCTATTTTAGGTGATTTCTTTATAATTTTGTAGTGATATACTAAAAATTTCTTTAATCATTCAGACACTGATTCATATCATTATGCTTGAGTTCATGTTTTCAAAACTTCGTTGGAATGATGCTATGCACTCTTCTTTTGCAACCGTATACTTTAAGTGGGTAATTAATGGTAAAACATGGCAAAATATGATTGTGGGTGCATATTGGCAAATCTATTGTTCTTAAATAAGCTCTAGAAGTTCCTTACGCTTAGGCGGTAAACTAGAGCCCATCATCTAGGCTCTCACTTAGCCAGGGATTAATCAAGGCATAGTTGTGGTTGGGCAAGGATAAGTCGTAGGCAGCTAAAGGAAGCCTAATGCCTTGGAGAAATTTTTAGAGCACTGTACAAATGTTAGATTTTACCCGAAACATGTGTGCTTGGTTGGATTGTAGAGTGATGTCGAAAATGCCTATGTTTGGTTGGTGATGACAAACCATTAGTGGACACTAGTACTAGTAGCATTACTAGCATAAAGTATAGCTTCACTAAATCAGTATCAGGAGGCCACGGTGAAGTACTTGGTGGGAACTCCGTGGTAGAGTTACTATAAGATTGGTTTCAATTCAAAAACCAGATTGATTTTGTGCAAGTTTTCCCAAACATGGAGTCGCTGCAGGTGATTCCTTATGCTCCTTCATCCCCATAGGGCAGGTATCGTGTTAACAAATTTCTTCCTAACAACTTATCTAACACCGAGCTTTGTGTGCATTGTGCTGCACATAAACAATGAGAAGGCTAACCTACATAAAACCTTTGTTTTTTGGTTTTGTTTTTGGTTTTGTTTCGTTTTGATTGGTGTGAATGTTTGTGTGCTTGTCATTATGGGAAACCAGGGTCCATTGCGGGAAGTAATGGAGACGGTCCAGAAAGAAGTGTGGGAGGGAGACTTACTCAAGGATTGCTTGGAGTTGGGTGGCAACGATTTGAAGGGTTTGATCCAAGTTCTGAAGGCTATTGCTTTGCAGTTTACTTCCACTTCTTCCACCCGAACCGATGATTTGTAATCGCTTGCTTGCCTGTAAGATTATTATGTTTGTGAATATTTACTAATACACTTTCAATGCTGAATTAGATTAAAAGAAATTGTCTTTGTGGCCTTTTATTGTCCAAAATAGCATGCCTCTCACAATTCAGCAGTACCCACTCTCTATATGTTTTGGCATTAGGTTCATATAGCTTTTAGAATTAGTGTTTTCTTAATATGATCATTGTTAAATAACTCTCAAACGCATTCAAAACTGTAATGCTAATAATAATCGATATTCCCAAACATACCCATGCTAAAATTACTCTTTATGTGCCGTTTTGGTCCCCCCTTTCTGGCGCACAATTTCAGTTTTTTGGGGCTGTTAGAGACTTAGAGTTACTGTTCCATTTCTGCCTCTAACTCTTTTCCAATTATTAATTTTAATTGAAATTATTTTTAACTCTAATGAACTTCAATTGAAAAATAACTCCAATTGTTAATTTTAATTCAAATTATTTTAGAGTAACTCCATTTATTCTTTATTTAATTGAAACTATTTTTAATTGAAACTAACGAAGAATGTCAATAAGAGGGCAATAGCTTCAATAGCTTAATCAATCAACCAAGGATGATCATGGCTACATTAAGGTTGTGTTCTCTTCAGCTGATCTAATCCGAACTAAATTTTTTAAGGTTGATCTGAATAGATCTCAACTAATATGACTGAACCTGGTCTGAATGGAACTCAACTGATATTAATGAAACTGATTTGAATTCATATTCAAATTATTATTATTGTTATAATATTATTATTTAAATTTTGAATTTGAATTTGAATTCAAATAATAATAATTATTATTTGAATTTGAATTCAATTTCAAATGATAATAATAATAATTGTAATTATTTTCAATAAATTTTATTACTATTATTTGAAGTTGAATGTGAATTCAAATTATTATTATTATTGTTATTGTTGTTGTTGTTGTTGTTCTTATTATTATTAAATTCAAATTCAAATGATAAAATAATAATTATCGTTATTATTTAATTTAAATTCAAGTTCGAACGATAATAATTCTAATTCTGATTTGAATGGATTTGATCTGATCTTGATTAATCTAATTTTAATTGATTTGATTCGAATTATAATAAGTAATGAGTAGCAGAAATAAGTTTAAGGGTATGTTTGGGAATAGTTTAGCGATTAGTGTTAGCGTTTTGAAAAGGCTATCTACGGACATCATTTAGCGTTAGCCTTTTCAAAGTAATCTGAACCGTTAAAATTTTATCCAAAACGTTAACGCTAATCTCTAACGCTATTCCCAAACAGGTCATAAGAAAATGGGGCTTAAGATTACATGTCAACTTTAGCAATCATTTTCAACTATTAATAGTCTTTCATTTGAAGAGATCCAAATTTGAAATAGCAGAAAGTATCTTGAAAATCTCACAATCCTGTTAGGTTGTCCAAAGTAATGCGGGTGGAACCCGAACCCGATTCGTGCCCACCCCTATTTTGTACTCTCTCATTATTTGAAAATATTAATAACAACTAGCTTTATCCCCGTGTTTTGCTCGGGCTCGCATACATTCTAAATATTTAATATTTTATACAAATTATTTCTATTTATTTAATTTTCTTAATAATTACTCCATATAATAAGTGTTATATAAATAATTTTTTTAACTTATTTATTTATACAATTTGATGAAACACTAAAATTCAATATTAATTTTACTTTAATTTATTTAATATTTTGTATATTTAAAATTTTAGTAAATTACAGGAAACGGGCTGGTCCGAGTCTATTCGTTTCTAAAATATTAGAAACCGGCCCGGCTTGTTTTGCTAAAGAACCCGCCCCGCCCCGACTTGTTTTCAAAGATAAAATTTTGGATCAGGTCCTAACTCGCCTCGAACCGTGTAGTTTAATTGGTTCCGACCCGCAGCTCCAGGACTTGTTTGTCCACCCCTAATAAATATATAAACTCAATACATTTCCAAACATTAAACTATTAATTTATTAAATTTATAATAATTAAACTTTTCATTAAAATTCAAAGTGATTTATTAAAATTAAATTAAATTAGTTTTTTAATTTAAAATTAAATTAAAAGTATAGTAAAATTGATGCATTAAATAATTAATGTACACAAAATAAAAACTAAATTGAACTTGTTTTGGAACTTTTTTTAATTAAAATAGTTAAACTAAAAACATAAAATACAAATGAATAAGTATTATTTAGGGAATAAAAATGTTTGAGTCTATATTTTGGAATATTATAAGGGGTAGAGTTTCGCACGCAGTACGTATATAAAAACGAGGCGCAGATGATTAAATTTGCCTTGAGAAACGAAGTAAAATGTTCGTCGCCCTTGAAAAGTCGGCTGCTGGAAGAGTTTCCGAAGCACATCGGAATGTAAAAAAGGCCGCCGCGCCCACTTTTTAAATACCGGCCGGCCTACACACCCCTCTCATAGTCTCATTACCTTGTTTTTCCTACTTATTTCTTCTTCTTCTTCTTCTTCTTTTTTCTGCTACTTTTGCATAAACTCCAGAAGAAATAATGGCGTTCATACTGGGCTCAATTCTCCGCTACCAAGCCATTCTCTTCGCATCTCACGCGCTCTTCCATGGCGTAGCCGACATGCGCGCTGCCCGCGGAGATGCCGTTGGCGCTGCCCGGGCCCGGTCCATTGCCCGAGCCTTGGACCGGGCGTCTGGCCTGGGTTTGTGGGGCCTTGCCACAAACCCCGGCGCGTTGGTGGAAGCATTTGAGGCTATAAAGAGAGAAGTGCTTGGGGGAGGAGATTTGGTGAAGGATTTGGTGCTGTTGGGTGGGAGTGGTTTGAATGACTTGGTTAAAGTTTTGAAGGATATTATTGCTTCCCAAGCGGTAGGGAATCATTGATTATTAGTTTCCATTAGTTTGAATCTTTACTTCTTAATTACCTTCCAACTTCCAAGTAAATACTCTCTACTCAATTTTGTCAAAATTAAATTTGGGTCTCATTTTGAATTTTGGTTAACTGCTGTATTGTGTATTATTGTAATGTTGTGTTCCTTTTGGTTAACATACGGAAGTTTGTTGAATTGGTAACTTTTACAAAGTACGTAGGTAACATAATTTTTCTCCAAAAATTTTTGGGTGACATTATATATAATCTTCGAACATGCGCTTTGAAGGACTTTTGTGATGCTCTAAGATGATCTAGTACAGTACACTTTAGTCCTCGCACAATTATTTTGGAATTCATGCACTAGCAAATTTGGCTCGTCTGCGATGCTTTACCATTTCTTGTATACAAAGAAGAGATAATTATTAAGTAAACTTTTAATCAAATGAAAAAAAGTATAAATTTTTTATATGGTCGCAATTATTTCTCCATCTTCCTTCCTTCCTACGGCATCTTTGTCCACCTTCCCTCCCTATCGTAGTATCGTCGTTCATTATGACAGTAATGAACGGTAGGGATCTGTTTGATTCTCTTCTAGGCGGACTAATTAAGATTGTTTCTTTGCAATCTACATTCTCATGATCCTGTAAAATTGGAAGACAATAATTACCCATGGTAGTCTTCTACTGGGAAAGCTACTCAGCTACACTTATTGCAGACCGTCTCCTCGGGTATGTTGATGGAACTGATCGATGGTCCACCACTTTCGCTTTACCCTCTTCCTATATAAAGAGATTAGTTGTCTTTGGTGTTTTGCATGCCATATATAAAAGAGAAATTTGCACTAAATAGTACTCCCTCCGTCCCACAAAATATTTATTGTTTTGAATTTTAAGGATTTTTAAGAGGAGTGTATTTTGGTATTGATTTTTTAAAAACATCCTTGAATGTGATGGTATAAGTAGATGTGATTGATAGATTAGTAATGAAAAAGTGTGATGTGATAGGTAGGTTAAGAATCAATACGGGTAAAAGTAACTTTTTAATAGAAATGAGAAAAGTTTTTTGAGATAAATGAAAAAAGATACTCTCTTCGGTCGGAAATGTTCTTCACATAAAAGAAAGGTTTTGTGGGACGGAAAGAGTACTCTCTCCATTTCTAAAATGGTTCTGATTTTGACTTTGGGGTAAAATAAGGAAAGTATAATTTTAGTTGACTTTCCAATTTTGTCCATAATGTGATTGGTAAAAGTAAGATGTAATAGTTTAGTTATTAGTGAAAACGTATAATGTGTTAGGTAGTGTATGAAAAAGTAGGGATAAAAGTGGTTTTTAAAAAAAGAAATGTTTTAAGGAAAACAAAAAAATGAAACAGGAAGGGTTTAAAGAAACGAATGGAGTATGTCATTTTCTAATGTAGTACTTAAATTTTTTATTTCATTAAAATTTCAGTGATTGTGGACATTTAGTTTGAATAATGTCTAGTAGCCGTGAACATTTACTTGAAAAATGACAAGTGGACATCGAACACTAAGGGGCTGTTTGTTTCAGCCTCTTAATGGTTCAGATGTTTGAATGGTTCAGCACTTAATGGTTCAGACTGTTTGTTTCAGCCTCTTAATGGTTCAGATGTCTGAATGGTTAAGAGATTTGCCTCTGAATGGTTAAGTATTATACAGAGTCTGAATGGTTAAGACCTCTTATCTGAATTGATCAGACATTTGCCTCTGAATAGTTAAGCAATATACTAGCTCTTAATGGTTCAGATCCCTTACTGGTTCAACACTTAATGGTTCAGACCTCTTACTGATTCAGCACTTACCGATTCAGAAGTTGCCAAACAACCCCTAATACTACATTGACAAATAAAAACATATGATACTATATTGGGAAAGTCGGCCTAAAAATTAATAAGGGTAAAAATAATTTTTTAATAGAATGAAAAAAGATTTTGTGTGACAACAAAAAAAAGAAAGGGTAAAGAGTTTTTAGAATGGAGGTAGTAATTCCAAGAGTGAATTCTCAAAATGGTCATTTCTATTAAGATCTTTTTTCCTAATTAATCTTCGAAAATAACTACTTCGATCCTTCCGTCCCACTAAATATTTCTCCTTTCTTTTTTCATCCATCCCAAAAACCTTTCTCATTTCTATTAAAAAATTATTTTTACCCCTAGCAATTTCTAACATACCTATCATATCACTCTTTTTTACTATTAATATACCAATCAGATATACTTTCATCAATTACATTTAAGGACATTTTTGGAAAGTCAACACCAAAATACACTCTCTTTAAGTCCTTTAAAAGTAAAAACCAAAAATGTTTTGTGGGACGGATGGAGTATTAAATGTCATTCAAATATAAATATTTTGATATTTTCTATAATCTAGACATAAAGTATGTTTTCAAAATGTTTCTTTATAATTAAGTACTACCTCCGTCCCAAAAAGAATGTTACATTTTATTTTTTTGCGCATCACAAAAAGCACTGCTACTCACATCTAAAAATTCTAAAATTTACCATATTTGCTCTTTAGTATAACATGAAATTGTTTTGAAAGTTTTTTTGGCATTTGAGACGATATAAAAGTGTTTTAAGGGATGCGCAAAAAATGAAACGTAACATTCTTTTTGGAACGGAGGGAGTATTTTTTTGAACTCATAATTTTTAAATAAATATTTTCTTGAAATGGAATCCATGAACATACTCGAGGTGAGTTCGTTTTTCTAGCATCCTACTTAATTTGAAAAAACTATTTTGAGGACCTATTCATAATTTAGATAATGAAAAAAATACCAAAATACCATTCATTTTAATTGTCATCTAATAATCACTTTTGACATATGACTACTCTATGTTTAGGAAAAACATTTGAACTACAAAAAAATTAATTTGAAAAAGCACCTTTGCGTTTGGGAATTCATTCTAAATCGAAATATCCACCTAAAATTACATAAGCTCGATCGTAAAATTACACATAAATGTCCGTCGCCATAGAAATGTGAACAGCCCCTTAGCTTGATAAGTCGGCCGCATGCTATAGTTTTCGGAGTCCTTCGTACATCGGAATGCAAAACGGCCACTTCAGTAAACAGCTCTCATTGGCGGACAGCAGGAAACTGCGCGGGAGAGTTTGATTTGGAGTATTTCTATTTCTTTTTTGTCCATTTTCGTGCTTATATATACATGTAATACACAAAACGCACATTACACAAAATAAGCTTAATTAGCTTGTTACACACCAACTGAATTACAGAAATGGCGTTGGCACTGATGAGTTCTCTTCCTGGCTACCAAGCCATTCTCATTGCATCTTACTCGCTCGTCTATCGGTTGGCCGACCTCCGTGCTGCCCGGGGAGACGACCCTGGCGCTGCCCGGGCACGATCCATTGCCCGAGTCATCGAACGAGCGTCGGGCCTTGGTTTGTGGGGCGTTGTCACAAACCCCGTCGCGTTGGTGGAGGCATTGTGGGCGATAAAGAATGAGGTGGTCGCCGGAGGAGGTTTTTTGAAGGACGTTTTGCGGTTGGGTGGCAATGGTTTCATTGGTTTGATTCAAAAATTGAAGGGTTTTGCTTGCCAATAGAGAATGTGATTATTGATTAGTTGCTAAGTACCAGCTTGAACGTTAATTAGTTTATAACTTCTTTCTTTCAACTTTAATTAAGATCTCTAGAATTAAAATGTGGGCTTAATGAAAGTTTGTAGGTATTTCTAGTGACACTAGTGTAGAGCTTGGTTCCACTTTTAAGCTGCTGCATGCAATTCCTTTTGATATCTACTATCTATTTGAATTGGAGTTTAATTTGTTCTTATGACAGTGTGGGCAAGCAAGAGAGAGTTTAGGGTGGCGGCCGGATCCCGGATCCCAAGCTAGGGGTCTGTTGGATTTTTTAAGATTTTTAAAATCTAAGTCTATTCAATCTGAATTTTTAAAAAAACTTTAAAAATCTTGAGGTATTCAATAGGGATTTTTCAAAGTCTTTAAAAATATTGAAGTATTCAACTTGGATTTTCAACCTCCAGGCCAAAATGAGTGCTAGGCCGCTAGCAAAGTAGCAAGTGAAACAATAACATTCCAACCTCCATGCCAAAATGTTTTTAAAAATTTGCTCTATATAAGACTAAAAAGTTGTACATTTCCTTGAATATGATCAAATTTG
>OOIL02002240.1:1252073-1308086 GCA_900332095.2 Cuscuta campestris
AAAATTAAATCTTTACTATATGGAGTATAATTTTACTCTCATTTAATTCATAAGAAATTATTAATATACAACTTTTTAATGATTTTTACTTTTTATTTTCTCATTTCTTTTTTTTTAAATTTTTAAATTTTAAATTTAATTTTTTTAGTATTTAATTTTTTAATTTTTATTTTTATTTTTTACATATATTATAAATTATCTTTCAAGAAAAATAACTTTAAAAAAATTAATTTTTCTAACAACCAAGTCCAAAACTTACTCCGCTGGCATTTCAGATTTTGACTTTTCGGATCAAAATGCCAAGTGAAAAAACCATTAGCCAAACAGTGGTTTTAGCTGTTCGCTCAAGCAAAAAAACCAAAGTTGGTCAAACATGTCAAAAGCTATCCGAAAAGTCATTTTTCAAAAACACGGCCATTACCTTTACTCAAATAGGGGCGTTGATATATGACATGAATGCTTTAATTTATGTACGAATGTTAATGCTCCAGAATATAAAGCAATGCTGGATTACAGCCATATGTCGGCAAACAAGTGAGGTGGTACCGCAAAATGTATTAATTTCCCCACTCCCTAAATTCTTCTCCATCTTTGTTCCTCTTAAAATTTAATGTACTTTGTTTGTTTTTAAAAAAATATATACTACATCCTTTTTGAGTATTTTTGTTTTCCAATTTTTTGTCAAAAATTGTAAATATTGACCACATATTAAATAAAAGTGATACAGTATTATATATTATTGATACAAAAATATTTTTATAAAATTTGTTTTATAAAATATTCCGGTCAAATACTATTATTATGACAAAAAAACTTGTTGTCAAATGAAGAAGCCATTTCAAATACTCCCCGTCCCAGAAAATTTTTCCGATTTTGAGTTTTGGGAATGAAGATATAGAAGTTTTACCAAATCGAAACGACGACAACTGAAACAAAGTGAGCTCGAAAAATATTAAAACGGGTAGAACGTAAAAGGTTGTTGAGTTCTGATGTGATCCGGTCTGATATGATATGATATGTTTGTAGCTATATTTAAAGCTCTTTTGGCTAATCTTGTTTGATCTAATTTTAATAAGAATAAGTAATAACTAATAAGAATAAATCAAAGAGAAAAACTCTTAGTAGGGACATAATATATAGAGCAATGCTAGATTCACAAACAGAATACTCACAAACTTCACAAATTTACTATTTATGATTTAAAATTTTATTTTAAAATCATTTTAGACCATTTAATTTTTTTCATGGAAGTTCACAAATACTCCGTAGTAAGTTTGTGATCATTTTATTTGTGAACCAAGTATTTTCCTAATATATACTCCGCATTTTTAATGGAATGTAGAAGTATACTAGGAAGAATAAAAAGTGATAGCAGAATTGTTTTATCAAATGGAGGATGTAAAATAACTTGTGACAAGAGATTGAAAATAAATAAGTTATCAAAAAAGCCAAAGTACTAACTATGTAATCTATTTTGAAAGGAAAAAAGGTGAAATGTCCTGGGAGGCCCCCACACCCCGGCAGAACCGGATTGTGAGTAAGGTATAAATGCTCAGTGCACACAAGGAACTTGACATCTAAAATCAATGGGCTTGACATCATTTTCTTGAACCAGTTCAGCTACCTACATTGTAATTTATTTTCTAATTGGGAATACATTTGTATGTTCGGTATATATTTTTGACACAAAAAAGTTAATAATTGAAAGAGGACATTTGTATTGGCACTAATTTCTCCAATCAATCAGAAAAATTAATCGTACACTTATAAACGATGAACAAAGTCGCATTGATGTTTTTTAAATTTACAAACCAACATGTTGACATTCCCATCCCCATCCATCCAATGAAGCCATTATATATTCCTTCGTACTATAGCCATCGTAAAGTCAACACATATTGTGCTCTAATTATAGAGGCGGTTTTTCATGGCGGTATAATTGGTAGATTTTTGTGCGAGACGAAAAAGTTAATAGAATGCTGATGTAAAAGGAGTTGAGGCGGAACATATTTGTTATTGTTGTAAATGCTCTTGCTTTTTATCGACTTGCTTTGATCAAGTTATTCCTTCATAGGGTCGTCGTTGCCTGCAAAAATATCACTCAGTTACTTCTAATTTCACCATTTCTTAGTCAGGGCTGGTTCGGGGTGAATCGAGCAGCCCTACCGAACCGGCCCAATATTTTAGGGGTTCAAATTTTATTTAAATTGAGTCCTCAGTTTGTTAGAAAATATTTCATTCATTTGAGCTACTAAACATGTTGTGAAAAAAGGGGACACATTTAGAGGAAATTCAAGAATTTTAAAGAACAAAGATATAGAATCAAGAATGTGACAACAAGGAGGATTTGGGTACGTATCTAAGAATCAGAACAAAATAGTTGATAATCCTTGTGTGAAGGATGTTGCTTCTGATAAAAGTCATGTTGGTAGTGCAAGCTTGCGTCAAAGGAGAAAGGAAAATAGATCATTGTGCTGTTAAGAGTCCTTAATCATCTCATAAGTGTGATGAAGTGATACCTCCTAGTCATGAGAGTGTAAAATTTATGGCTATGAAGAATGGGCATTATATTGGACATGTGTAAAAGAGCATTTGATAGGAATCGGTTTTGTATACTCAAATCCCGCTTGGGTCTGTGCACACTCATCTCTACCCGATTTAGAGGATGCTCTAGGAGGTGTTTCATCTCCAGCGTGGAATACCTTCGAGCATAGATTTTTTTGCTGGTTGCATACATGTCTTTTTATTTTTGAAGATCGTTACTTTTTCAGATGGATCATCCGAGGGGAGTCGCTCAAGTATGACACATGTTGATGTGACAAAGTCTAGGTCTACTTTCATTTTCGTTGTTTTAATGCTCAAGCTCGCTTGAATATTACTCTTCTATTTTTCCCAAGTATTCTTAATAAAACCTTTGGCATTTTTTATGCAGAAAAGGGGGAGAAGAGTTTCAAAACAACTGAGATTCGGTTTTATCAAAAATTGCCAAAAGGAGATATTATTAGTTCTATATTGTGTTGACATTATTTTTTGACAAATAAATAAATTTACCTAGAATTATTTTCGATGTTTTATTTAGACTTAGAGTCTTAACATGTGCAGAAAGAGAAAGAAGAAAGAGCTTGAAGAGAGAATTCTAATCCTACTGGGTTGGTTTTTCTTGAGGAGGAAGCCATGGTTGAGACTCCTAAGTATATTATCTTTGCCTTCCCTTACGGTTTTGGGGCGCGAGAGTACTGATCTAGAAAAAGAATAGGAGCAGATCCGATCAAAAAAAGGAAGAAGGTACGGATTTTCTGGACATCCTGCATGAATTTGATCATCGCTGGAGATCCGACTGTTGGATTTAGCTGAAATTTTCAGAGAGTGTTCCCAACACATAAGACTTTAATCTGTTCAATTTTCACGTCAATTGAAGTTACGGATCTTCTGTTATCGCAGCTGGTGCAGCCTGTATTTTTGGGTGATAATCCTGATTTTTCCTTCTCTATTGTTGATGGTTCTATGTATGCTATTGTTGGTGAGATGTAACAAGCCGTGGAGATAGACGCAAAGAGAGTTTGTCGTCAAGTAATTAGTAACTAGACAAATCAATACATTAGAAGGTTCTCTTGTGATTGGTTGTGTAATTCTTACGGCGATTTAGTAGAAGGGCTGTTACACGAACGTGGGACCCGCAGACGTAGGAGAGTTGCTCCGAACTGCGTAAACAATTCTTGTGTACAGTTTACTTCTTTTACTTTATATTCTGCGTGTGTGCTTGTGACAGAGTAGATGTTATAGCACTATGTCTGTCATCTTTTATAGTGTTGTCGTATCTTCTCTACACCATAGTTGTTTCATTTGTTTGCGTAGCTATCAATTGGTGATTTTCGCTGCACCCCCACGAAATTAGACCTCCATCTAAAAAGTATCTTCCCGTTCACTATTCACACAGTCAAACTTTTTTTGGTATATTTTCGTTTATCATTTGATAAAATAATATAGTTATGTCACCTTTAGTTTTGTAAGGCCCCGTTCCGTTCAACTTATTTTTTCTTATTTTTTCTTATTCTTATTAAAATCAGATCAGATCAGATCCAATCAGATCAGATCAGATCCAATCAGATCAGATCAGATCACATCTAATCTGATTAGAACTTATTAAAATCAGATCCCATCAAGATTTATTTTTATTATTATTATTATTGTTATTATTATTATTATTATTATTATTATTCTTAAAAATGAAAAAGAATAAAATTTAGAAACAGGTTAAATAGAAAACTGAGAAAGTAATCCTTAATTATTAGATGTCGGAAAAATTAGTTTTAAAATACATTGACAATGTCAATCTAAAACTTTTAAAATATATTTTTATTACTACTTGTAATTTGAGTTTCTAAAGTTTTGATCTTTTATAAAGATGAGATATTTTAATAAAAATACTATCTCTTCTATATATTGATTATCTAAGTTTAATTACTTTTTAATGTATATATAAATTAATTATTTATTCTAATGTATATATGAAGTAATTATTAAAATATTAAATTAATATTCTAATTTCACAAAATATAATCATAAAATAAAAAATATTATTAGATTATAATATGAATGATTATTCTAATATATGAATTAACTAATTTTATTTTATTAAAAAATAATCATTAAATAAATAATATTGATTACATTATAATATGAATTATCATTACAATTTTCAAACTTTATTATAAAGTCAAATCAAATTATTGATTTGAATTTTAAATCAATTCATAATATATCAGATCAGACCAGATCAGATCAGATCCAATCAGATCAGATCAGATCCAATCAAATCAGATCAGATCAGATTAGATCAGAACTTATTAAAATCAGATCAGATCAGAAAAATAAGTTAAAAGAAACGGAGCCTAAATCTTTTGATGTAGTTTTTAATTATGTAAATTCTATTTTTTAATTTTACATCAATTTTCATATAAAATAATTTAAAAATAATTTTAGTTAAACATCATAATGTGTAACACGAAGATAATTTTCGGATCCATATAGTATATATATAGTCATCTCAAATCCTTTTGCACATGATTCACATGCCTTTGAAGCAAATGCTGTGCTTCGATCAGCATGCCATGTGTGGCAGTTAATTGGCGTATAACCTTTTACCATTTCAGAGAGCTCTAATCGAGTAATACTTATCACTTTTGTACAGTTTTTTTGTTTCAAAATAAATTTAGTTAAGAAATAAAAAACATTACTTTGTACTCTGTATAACTTAATTTTCATTACATTATACTATTTTACACTTTTTCCGTCTGGTAAAACTTTTCAATTTTTTGCATCTTATTTGTCTCATATAAAACATTTTAATTTGGTCTAAATTGACAAAATCACCTTTACTTTTTTAAATCTAACCGAACCTACCTCAATTACTTTCTATGCCTTATCCATTTTGACATTTCACGATCCATACTTGATTCAATTGTCGTCGTTTCACCTTGGTCAAATTTCTAGAAATTCCCATCCAAAAAGTCAAAACAAAAAATATTTTGCAGGACGGAGGAAATATCAAAGTACATAATTTTTATTTTGATTTTTTTACGTTAACGGGTCAAGTTTTGTCAAATTTGATTACTTTTTAATGGGTCGTTTCAGATTGTAAATTTTTTGAATAAAATAAATGAAGTGTTTTCGAGCCAAAAGACAAGTGGGCTTTAATCATTTCAAATGCAATTTACTCCGTATTTTCTTTTGGTTCACAGTGTGTCCGCGTAAAATTAAATGCAATCAAACAATTTGTCATATACTCGCTGGATTTTTAAACCCCCACCTCTACTGAGTCAAAGCTAATTAATTAATTAAATTGTGAAAAATTGAAAAACCCGTCCCTCTTTTCTCTCTCAGCTTTAGCCTTTATGGATCCATATATATATATATATATATATCTCATGCACAAACCTTCTTACTGACCCTATAGAAGAGGTAAGAAGAAAATATTAAGCAAACCAAACACGACATTCTTAGCTAGCTAGCAAGAATGGGGTCAAACAGGATAAGGGCGTGTTTGGGTGCAGCATTGCTGTGTTTGGTTGCTGCAATAGGGGGAGGGGAGGGGGTGTCACAGGTTCCAGGCTTATTCATATTTGGGGATTCATTGCTTGACAATGGGAACAACAACAACATCAATTCTCTCGCCAAGTCTAATTACCTCCCTTACGGCATCGATTTCCCCGGCGGCCCCACCGGACGATTCTCCAACGGCAAAACCTCCGTCGACGCCATTGGTACGCCCAAAAAAGTCCTTATTATATTTTTAATTCTACGTACATTTTCGTCCCTTGTCTATGCCCCTGGTAGGGGTAAGGTATGCGTACGCACACATTTCCCAGACCTTATTTTGAAATTTGTTATTAATTGTGTTTAATTTACGCTAACAGCTCAGCTCCTCGGGTTCGACAACTTCATCCCGCCTTACGTAGCGGTGTCGGGCCCACAAATTCTCAAGGGTGTGAACTATGCGTCCGCAGCTGCAGGAGTTAGAGAAGAAACGGGTCGACAACTGGTACGAGTTGTGAGGTTATTATTTACTCGTATTATTTAATCGATTAACCAGTTCAACTCAAGACGATGAACACTGTATGTACAGGGTGGAAGGACAAGTTTTTCAGGGCAGGTGAATAATTACAGGAACACAGTACAACAAATAGTGCAACTGTTGGGGGGTGCGAACCAGGCGGCGAGCTACTTGAGCAAGTGCATGTACATAGTTGGGATGGGCAGTAATGACTATCTCAATAACTATTTCATGCCTCTTTTCTACTCCTCCAATCGCCAATACACTCCCCAACAATATGCTGATATTCTCATCCAACAGTACAATCAACAAATTACTGTGAGTAGTAATTAATTAAATTTACTATATTTAATTCTCATATTTGACTTTTTTGTCAAATTTTATAAACTTTTTGATATCCATATGAAGAAAAATACATTGTGTTTCGGCATATAAATTTATTATTAATGGTTTCCTTTTGAAACGTAGTTTTTTGAAATAATAAAATTTCATAAAATAGATGTATAAACATCGATATTACGGAGTAATTGTCAAAGTGTTACATATATAGGAGACAATGAAATGTCAAATGAAAAGATTAAATCCGGACGAAGGGAGTGTATTAGAGTATAAAATATTTTGTTTGTGTGAGATCACAAGTCTAAGCTTATGGTTAATTGGTTATGCACCCTCAACAATTAAATGGTGCAGAATTTGTACAACTTGGGAGCAAGGAGGTTTGTGCTGATTGGGCTGGGCCAGATCGGGTGCACGCCCAACGCTCTTGCCCAGAACAGCCCGGACGGTCGAACCTGCGTCCAGAGAATCAACGACGGGGTGCAGTTGTTCAACAACAACCTCAGGAAGCTCGTGGATTACTACAATGGAAACAACACTAGCGGGGCGAAATTCATCTACGTCAATACCTACGTGATCTTCCAGGATCTCCTCGACAACCCCTCTACTTACGGTAAATTACAAAACTTCCCCTGACCGCGATAAATAAACAATGCATTTCATATATCATGAAATGTATGGAATTTCAATTTAAAGTACAATTTTGACTTTTGTTTGTTCAGGGTTTACTGTGACGAATGCTGGGTGTTGCGGCGTGGGGAGGAACAACGGGCTAATAACGTGTCTTCCCCTACAAAGGCCGTGCCTGAACCGGAACGAACACGTGTTTTGGGACGCGTTTCATCCGGGGGATGCTGCGAACACGATTTTCGGACGAAGAGCATATAGCGCCCAAACCCCCTCGGATTCTTATCCTTATGATATTAGTCGCCTTGCTCAAGCGTGAGTGAAGATACATATGTAATGTATGTCTTGTTGGAACTGGAGTTGAAATTGCATTCCATACGACTAATTAAAGTCGAGTCATAATTTCGGAACAAAATTTGTTTTGCTTCTTCTACTAATTCATTTTGTGCCCCTGGAGGTTATTTGCGTCTCAATGTTTTTCTTGATCTTGCAGCTTCATCTTGTTCTTAATAATATACTCTACTTTGATTTCTTGATTGGAAATTTGGGACAATTAACCAATGTTGGTTCTTGATTCGGACAATTTGGGACAAATAAGGAAATTTGGGGTACAATATACTGTAGTCAATGTGGGTCCCTAATTTAGAAAGACTTTAGTTTTATACTCTACTTTGATTTATTGATTGGAAATTTGGGACAATTAACCCATGTTGGTTCTTGATTGGGACAAACAAGGAAATTTGGGGGTACAATATACTGTAGTCAATGTGTCCCTAAATTAGAAAGACTTTAGTTTTTGGTTCATACTAGATTTGTACTGGTACCTTTTTACTAGGTACATTTAAAATAATAAAATATCATAATTACGCTCACTTTATTTATTATGCATCACTAACCTCATTTAATATACTTCATCTACTTTTATTAAGAGTAATGCTAGAGTTACAAACTACTGGGACACAAATTACACAAACTTGCTATTTGTGTACTTTTCCAATGGAATAAAGTGATATTAAATACTTACAAAATGAAAATTGAGATACATAAATAGTAAGTTTGTGTAATTTGTGTCCAAATTGTTTGTGACTCTAGCATTATTTTTTATTAATGTAACTTAAATAAATTTTTCATCCTTTTTCAAATGTCATTTAAAGCTACTTCCTCCATCTCTTAAAAATTTTCAATTTTCACATTTTTCTTGTCATATACTCCGTAAAATATTTCAATTTGGAATAAATAGACACAATCACATTTAATTTTCTTAAATCTAACCGAACATGCCTCAATTATCTTTTATGGTCTACTCATTTTGATAATTCTCGAGACCTCATTTCAATTGTCATCGTTTCACCTTGGTCAAATAGTACAGTTTCTACTCCCAAAACTCAAAAGATGAAATATTTTGCGGGATTGAAAAAGTATAAAAAGTCAACTTGAGAAGAACATCAATTAGTTATTGAGTTTATCAAACCTCGAATTAGGAATTGGATGGGTCATGGGTCTTTTGCTAGCTGGACCATTGGGTGATAAATTTATTACGGAGTAATGGAGTATATAATTAATTTCAGACTATACCTAATAAATGTGTTATCTTTGGAATCTCATGATGCGACTCCATGTAGTTATATCATATCATATCCTATTCTATTACGGAGTATAAATTAAAGACAAATTAGAAACTAGTGGTACACCAAAAGGTGTAACCCAAATGTACACCACCCTTTCTCTACCATACATTTTTATTTCATTTTTATTTACTTATTTTTTTTAAATTTTTTGGCCTTTTTTAGTGGATAAGGAGGAGGTGGGGGACATATGTGGTACACTTTTGGTGTACGCCTAGCATTTTTCTAGAAACTAATACTCCCTCCGTCCTAATTCCACCGTCCCAGGTTGACTATATGCCATTTTTAAGGGAGTGTAAAATATGCATTTACTTTCCCAAAATGCCCCTAAACTCTTCCACTTCACCCAACAATGCATAGATCTAAAAGCACTACTCTAGCTACCATTTTTCGGAAATGTACTGCAACAAAAATAAAATCACATCCTTGAAGAAAAAAGAAATCTAAAATAAAAGATGGAGTAGAAAATCAAAAGTGTCGTGCAAACAAATGAGAACAGATGCAAAGCCAGATTTGCAGCTGCGGGGAGAGAGAAGCCAGATTTCCAAATTTGCAGCCGCCGGGAGAGAGAAGCCAGATTTGCAGCTGCGGGGAGAGAGAAGCCAGATTTGCAGCCGCGCGAGGCCAGATTTGCAGCCACCGCCCACTGCACAGCCGCCAACGAGAAGCATCGGAGACATACCTGGCGCTGCTGACCAATATTAGCGAGTGAAGAGGAGAATTGGATCTAGGATTTTTGGGGTGAGGGAAGAGAGACACAGAGGGTCGATTGAGAGATGAGAGACGGAGGATGTCGATTGAGAGACGAATGATGGCTGAGGCATTGGGGAGTATATGATGTAAGGGTATAATAGTCACTTTACACCTTTTTTTTGAGAGTGGGAAGGTAGTTTTAGGACGGAAAAAAAGGAAGTGGGAAGATGATTTTAGGACGGAGAGAATATCAAAATTACAGATTTTTAAATTCTATCTTTTCTTAAAGTAGTAATGTTTTGTGGGACAGTAGAAACATTAAAAACTATATCTAAAGTTCTAAAAAATAAATAGTGACAAATTAAAGTTATTTTATCTTATTAAATGATCGAGTGTGAAAAATAAGTAATTACGGGGGATTATTCTAGTAACTCTAGTTAGTTTTGTGTCCGGCAATTCGCCAAAGGGCTGGTTTACTGTTGGGAGAAAAGGTCCCATTACCTAGGAAATATTTCCTTGAGATTGGTTAAAACTCAAAGCGAGTATTTACCAAGGGTTTTATCGGTCCAAAAAGGTGGAATCGCCCACCCCAGGCGCCCCCACCTCCTTGCCCGACAGGAATGGTGGAGGAAGTAAATCATGGTGACTCAGTCGGCCAAGAACGCTAGACCCGTGCCCACCGCGCACAAGGAGTCTCCTCACCCTTTATGGGATTTTTGGATAGCTCCCACACTGCCGCTTGCGGGACTCGATCCCTGGTCATCGGTCCAAGATTTCACGCTCTTGACCAACTGAGCTGCCCATGCGGGCTTTACCAAGGGTTTTATATGTCTGCCGCAGGGACGTGGGGACGTGAGTAATGTTGACCAAATATGTTTTATGTTATAATTCTCGAATGGATTACAATGGACAGGGAAGATAAACGGTTCCAGAAAATAAAAAATAAATAAAATTCTAAATTTATAATTTATTCAGAATATTACAAAATAAACAAAATTGAAAATAAATTATGAGAGGCAGCAATTAAGGTCACTGGAGCAGTGGCGAGGACATTATGGCTTGAACCTGAACACCAGTGAAGATAATATGGCCTAGGGCAGAATGCAGTGAGGTCGTTATGGATTGAACTTGGAAAACAAAACACCGTGGAAGGACAGCAGAGTCGCCGGAGGTGTCCTTAAGGTAGTAGCTAGTGTCTGCCAACCGTACCGGTTAAACGTAGACACTCTCCTCTCAGGATAAAATCGCTATTGGGTGTGGTGATTGTACGGAACAAACACACACCAACGAACAAGAACGGTGTACCATATATTCAGTTCGATGTACTAAAAGTCAAAACATAGGTAAAAAAGACAATAATGAAATTAGAAGCAAGTTTAGCCCAATAAGAATTTGAGCCCAGAAGAGAAAATAGAAGCTATTGTGCTTTTTATTAAAGCTGTAGCATGCTTAGCTTTCAAAAAAAAAAAGTAGTGGCAAAGAAGTAGAGTCGCTTCCGTCAAAATCTAAGGGTTGTTTACTTTCTTTTCTGAGAATCATTTTCGTTGATCAAGATTTCAGCCGCCGATCCAGATAATCTCTATTCCCGATCCTACTCGCGATGTGAATCGCAAACCGAGCCGATTCCAGGCAATAGTACGATTGAATTGGTAACCTTAGTTCGATCTGATTCGAATCACAATTTCGGTACACTGTACCGCCAATGTTCGGATCGCAATCGAATTGGATTGGGTACGCCGTGTACCAATATAGAAGATGCGGTTGTAGCAGCGAGTTCTGTGACCATACATCTTAACCTAAACAAATTCTAAAGATACTTTTTACTTTTTAATAACTTTATTAAAGAACATGGTATTCACTACGAAAAAGATGTGATTTTAGAGCATCTGATCTATCCCTCTTTTCAATAGCTCTAACTTCATACTTTTGTTTTCCAACCTTTTTTTTAACTCGGTAAAAGTTCAAGTAAGACAATTTTTAGAGAGAGAGAGTAGTAAGAAGACAAACGCTATGATGAGTATGTATAAATATATGACCATATATATATAGGGCAGGCCATCCATGCCCGTCCAGTTCAATCAAAGCAGCCACAAAATAGAAGAGCAGTAGAGGATAACTTAGAATAGTTGCCAAACGTACTAAATAATAACGTAACTAATGTTAAAAACAGTAGAATTGAAATCCCATCTTCATGGACACGAATTAATGGAGGCCCAAGACAGTTCCAGCTATGCAAATATCATGTCACACCCCTTTTTGCTTGCCCAAGTATTTTTTTAGCTGCATTAATTAAAGAAAATGATTTTAGCTAAAGAAACCATTCAACCATAAGTCCAAAATCTTGTTTGTAGGAGACCCAGGACGTTCTTGAAAACACTTCTGCCCTAATTTTTTGTGCATCCCATAAAATACTTTTACACTACCTAAAATGTCTAAAATACGTTCAAAACAACTTCTATCCACAGTAAACTACATAATGAAATGTATTTTAGACATTTTAGGTGGAAGTAAACATATTTTATGGGGTGCGTAAGAAATTAGGGCGGAAGTATTTTCAAGAACGTAGAGAGTAAGAGAATATAGTGGAGAAGCTTACACAAGCTGAAGGGGTAGATCATGTTCATGCTTGTCAGAGTAATGAGAGGAAGATTGAAAGCCGCCGCCGCTGCCGGAGGCGTCGAGTTGGAGGTAGTTTCGTGCGTCGAATTGGTGGTGCGGCGGCGGAAGCTGCTCGTGGTGGTAGCTGCCACTCGAACTCCCCGGCATCAACTCCATATGCTGAGCTCTCTCTGTCTCTATTATCTACACACACACAAAGACACACATTTTAATGCATTGTCATTTTGACACCCCAAAAATTGTGATTTTCAAATTGTGCCCATTTAAAAGGATTGGGAAATGTATAAAGAGAGAAAGAGAGAACCTTGGCGCGAAGGTATTGGTTGTTATTATGTAAATCAATTTCCTGCTGCATTATTTACAGTGTAAAAACAAAAACCCAAAATCAGAATGTTAAATAATCCTTGTGGGGTAGGGTAAATTAAGGGGTGCATTAGTTAATTCTTATTGACAATATCAGAAGTTACCCTTTTCTGCATGTAGTCAATTTCAGCAAATAGCATCTCATTCTGCAATTGTCATTAAAAGGAGGGTGTAAGCCATCAAAATACACACTAATATTGCTGTAAAATGATTAACTCAAACCTAATTTGAATAATTATATATTACTGTCAATAATATAATACTCTCCCACTAATGGCGCTTCTTAACTTTTGTTTGGTTATAAAATTTAAACTATACAATTGTACTTTATTAGTACTCTATCCGTTCAAAATGTATCTTTTCTGTTTCGTTATTTGTCCGTCCATAAATTATTTTTTCATTTACCTTTTTGGCATATACTTTTTCTTTAAACCACATACTCCCTCCGTCCCAGAAAACATGGAAGTTTTGATTTTGAAGAGAGATTAAAGGGAGTGTATTTTGGTATTGAATTTCCAAAAATGTCCTTTGATGTGATGGGTAAAAGTATGATTAGATGAATAGATTATTAGTAAAAAGGTATGATGTGATAGGTAGGGTATGAAAAAGTAAGGGGTAAAAGTGACTTTTTAATAGAAATGAGAAGTGTTTGGAGAAAGGTTTTCAGGGACGGAGGGAGTATTATTTTCTCTATGCTTTTTCTTTAAATCACCCAAGCACAAATATGGAAAGTCAATACATTTTCTATTTTTTTAAAAACATTTGTGTGTAAAGTCAAATCCGGAATATAATTTTTAGACATTGAGAGTGAGATGCTAGATCAAACTTAGAACTTTATAATATACTCCCTCCGTCCCGCAAAAGTTTTTTCCTTTCTTTTTTTATCTGTGCCAAAAAACTTTTCGCATTTCTATTTAAAAGTCATTTTTACCTCTACTAATTTTTAACCTACCTATCATATCACATCTTTTCACTATTAATCTATCCATCACATCTACTTTTACCTATCACATTTAAGGCCATTTTTGGAAAGTCAATACCAAAATATACTATTCTTAAATCTCTTAAATATCTAAACAAGAAATATCTGGTAGGGCGGAAGGAGTATATGGGACATAGAGGGAGTAAGTGCAAAAAATACATTCATTTACTAATATTGATATACCATACCTTCTTGGCTCGGACTTTGCTTATTCCTTTCTCGATTCTGGATTCAAGATTCTTGAGATCCCTTGGACTCAAAGCACCTAAACCTTCACCCATGTAATTCCTGTGTGTATATATTTATATACATACAATTAATTAATGCAAATTAATTACAAGAATAATACACATACCTATAAAACATAACAAATCAATGATATAGGGAGCAATGAATAATTAATTAATTAAAATCACCTATTCTGGTTCTGCAAATTGCTGATTTGTACACGCAGTTTGGATGCTTCTTGCTGATAAAACTGGGTTTTGATTCCATGCAGGCCAACACATAAACAAATGCATCATCAAAATCACAAGAAAACTCAACAGAATTTCAACTAAATACGTATAAAATGTTGTATTTTAAGAATTTGGTTGTGTTATTTTTATGCTAGCTAGAAAGGAGCTGAGGTATATATGGTACCTGAGCATTGGCTTCAGAAATGGAACCAGTATTAGTGGAGTCTGAGCATGCCTTCTTGTACCTCTCAATTGTGGCTTTCACACTAGATAAAAGGGATTATTATATACTCCCTCCGTCCCAAAAAGATTTACACCTTTCAAAAAAATTGCGTCCCACAATCTCCTACCCATTTCTATTAAAAAACCACTTTTACCCCTTACTTTTTTAAACCCTACCTATCACATCATACCTTTTTCCTAATAATCTACACATCACATCCTACTTTTACCCATCACATCAAGGGTATTTTTGGAAAGTCAACACAAAATTATCTCTCCCTTAATTTCAACTTTAGTCAAAACGTGTGAATCTTTTTGGGACGGAGGTAGTAAGATGTTAATTAATTACCGGTTCATCAAGTCATAATTTCTTCCTAATATCTAACATGAGTTTTTCTTTTTTTTTTGTTTTTTTTTAACATTAGCTTTTTTATTTATTTATTAATAACAAGGCTTGAACTTTTTTTTTACTCGGTATAGGTGTTTCTAGGCTTCATTTCTTGTAATCAATCTATGATGACATCATCATAGGATTGGAACTTGTATATGACTGATGAATAATCCGGTTACTCCTTGTGAAGTAGTGCACTCTAAAACATTGACGTACATATTAACAATTTGATTACGTATCATAATTTTGACTCTAAAAATTGGACGGGAGTGCTACCATTTACATTTGTATAGTTTGGGCTAGGGTTCTAAAGGAAACAAATCGAATCTAATACTTACTCCCTCTGTTCCAAAAAGTTTGTTACGTTTAGAAAAAACTGCGTCCCGTAAAGTCCGTTACATTTCTATTAAAAAACCACTTTTACCCATTCCTTTTTCATACCCTACATATCACATCATACCTTTTTTCTAATAATCTACCCATCACATCCTACTTTTACCCATTACATTAAGGGTATTTTTGGAAAGTCAATACCAAAATAGCCCTCTTTTAATTTTCCAAAAAGTCAAACCGTCCCATTCTTTTTGGGATGGAGGGAGTACAAAATAATCCGCCGGAAAAAATTTAGAAAATAACAATATCAAATACTTCATCCGTCCTATAAATTTTTTCTTTTTTTATGTGTCTCACAATCCTTTTTCTCTTTTCTATTAAAAAACGATTTTATTTCTATTAATTCATATCCTACTTACTCCCTCCGTTCTCAAAAACACTTCCTCTTTCATTTTTTCCACTTCCAACAAAACACTTCTCCTTTCTATTAAAAAACCATTTTTACCCTTACTTTTTCATACTCTACCTATCACATCATACTTTTTCTCTAATAATCTATCCATCACATCTTACTTTTACCCATCACATCAGGGGCAAAATTGGAAATCAACTATAATTTAACACTTCCTTATTTTTGCCCTCAAATCAAATGGGAAAGGTTTTTCCAAACGGAGGGAGTATGACATTGTACATATTTAATAATAACTTACCCGTCACATCTTGCTTTTACATATTACATCAAGAGCAATTTGGGCAATTCAACAAAAAAATCTCTTTCATAAATCTAATAAAAATCCAAACAAGGACTTTGTGGGATGGAGGAAGTATGTTTTATGTATTAATTCAATGTTTGATTCCACCCCCTTCCTCTATCGAGAAAGGTGCTTTTGTACAGGGGAGGCCTTGACGTGATTCTTAAATCTAGCGATCGCGGGTGGAATGGTGCATATCATTACCGAACGAATCTTGTCCCCCAACCCCTCGCGTCACTTGATAGCTAATCTTTCCTATTACTGGACTGGGTTTCCATTTTGGGGCTAGTAAATACTCGTATTTGTATTCTTGCAACAATAACAAATCTAGTAAAATTCCGCAAAAATATAGTTCGAAAAGATGTGTGTACACAAAGTTTGCCACTATTTCACTATAGAGATGTTATTTCTAAGACACTTTCATTGCGAACACAATAGTACAAACAAAGGAAACACATTCACATGAATCGAGCAAAAGCATATGCACAAACACACAATAAGAATGCGAGCAACAAGACTCAAAGCATAGAAACTACTCCCTCCATCCCTGAAAACCTTTCTCATTTCTTTTTTCATCAGTCCCAAAAAACTTTTTTCATTTTTATTAAAAAATCACTTTTATCTCTACTAATTCTTAACCTACCTATCACATCACATCTATTCAATATTAATCTATCAATCAAATTTTACTTTACCCATCACATCTAAAAACATTTCTTGAAACTCAACGCTAAAATATACTCCCCTTCAATCCCTTAAAAATAAAAATCTCCCATGTTTTTAAGGATGGAGGGAGTAGTTAATTAGAATTAGTACTTGTTTGGCAACAACTTTGGTGTTTTGAAAGGTTATACTCCGTATAATGGTAGTGTTTAGTTTGAACATTTTCAAAGTGAATGTACACTATTAAGAAGTATCTAAAATGTAAATGCTAATTGAGAAATGTTGTTTCCAAATAGATTCATAAATATGTGACAGATTAAGGCAAAAATACATCATTGTAAACTAGGAACTAAGGTATATATGTCTACTCATGTATTTAAATCTCAAATCTCTAAACGTTCTTATCAAAGATTATATTCCCTGTAAGATATTTAAGTCGTGGGTCTTGCACAATCATCTACTTCTAGTTCTTCTTAGATATACCATTATCACTAGGGCTTCTCCATATATTTCCCTTTACATTTCCAAACCACTTAAGTCTAGTTTCTCGTAGCTTATCTTTCGTAAGCTACTTCCACCCTTCCGGGAATAGTCATGCTCCAAAATTTTTCCATCCTTAGCTTGTAAGACCACACATCTACCCCAACATTCTCATCTCTACCCCTCGAAGCTAATGAAGTGACGAACATACCTTTTTTACTGCTGAGCACTCTACTTCGTACAACATAACAGGCTTGACCATTCTCATAAAACTTTTCTTTCATATTTAATTTGATGAAATTTTCTTGTCGTAAAGTATACTTGAAGAGTGCTTTCACATTGCCCAAGTAAGATCAATACGATGAGCAACATCCCCATCGATCTCATCTTTCTCAATGATCGAATTGAATTACCTAAAGTTAACTTGTTCGGGCCTCTTCAACACTAGTTGTCAATCAAACCCTATATTCATTTGTGTCAGGGTTGCCCTAACACTAAAGCAACATTCGATGTATTCCATTTGGTCTTGCTCAATCTAAAACCATTGGGTTCCAAAGGTTGACGCCACACCTCTAGTTTTTCAGTGAATCACTCATTAATTTCATCAATCACTACAATATCTTTAGCGAAAAGCATGCACCAGTGTACCTACCAATGAACTCTATCTTTGTACTACCTCCGTCCCGTGAAACATGGGACATTTGTTTTTTAGGAGGGATTTAAGGGAGTGTATTTTGGTATTGAATTTCCAAAAATGTCCTTTGATGTGATGGGTAAAAGTAAGATTTGATGGATAGATTATTAGTAAAAAGGTATGATGTGATAGTTAGTGTTTGAAAAAGTAAGGGGTAAAAGTGACTTTTTAATAGAAATGAGAAGTGTTTTGTGGGACGGATAAAAAAAGAAAGGGGAAATGTTTCACGGGACGGAGGTAGTATTTTAATTAGTAATAATTTTGTCAAATATGAATCATAATTTCGAATACAAATAGCAAAATAAATTAAAAGTATTTGCTTCCAATACCACTCTTTAGTCATTCAATAGCTAAGGTTATTACAACTAATTAATGAACTTACTCAATCTTTTATGTTCAAAAAATATACTGTTATAAATTACTATGGAAATATAAATTAAAGTATAAATTATTAATTTAAAATGTCAGAATAATAACTTAGACAATATTTTTTAGATGAAAAGAATTCATCAAACTTTAAATTAAACTTAATAATGCGAGCAGTTCTAAGTTTTAAGGATGAGATTTTGTTTTTTAAGTTTATTTTTTATGAAAAAACGAGATCTAAGCTTTGAACATCATTTGACGAAAAATCAGAAGCTAATTATGGGAGGGATTATTCATATGATTTAAAGCTCTTAAATGTTTTTTTGTACAAATTCTAAATGAAAATGCATTTGAGAGAAAAACTGAGAATCTAATAAACCACACAAAATATTTAAAAAATTAATTAATGAAAAAGTCAAAACCGAAACTTTTATGATACGAAATTGAATTATTTACTGACCAACCTGTTAAATCAGCCAGAGGCTCTAATTATGTCTTCTCCATCACAACAAGTGAATGTGACATCGTAATTGATGTGAGTAATTTTTTAAGTCCCCAAGAACCCTAACTACATAGTCTGCTGCTACGAACCTTAATCTCTCCGAGCCACTGATTGGCTGCCAAGCTGGCATCCACTATTCAACGGCCAGATCCCTGCCACGTCCCCCATTTGATTCCCCGGGGTAATACCCATCTTCACCCACCCATTTACCCGCCTAGGGTTACTCCCAATTTTTAATTTTTTTTACTCCCTCTCTTTGTTTGCATACGTAAGAATTACTGTGGGGTACAGTTGTGCACAGTACTATTGAGTCATGTCTGTCTTATCAAGACACCTCCTGATCCCATCTCAGCCGTTCATTTTCAGCACCCAATGCCATGCAGGAGATATACTCCATCCCTTTGTAAAAACAATTTGTGTTTTGACTTTCATAAATTTATTTTCATGATTTGACTTTTTAATTATATTTTTAATGTTGAATAAAAGATAAATAACTTATTATATCAATGCAAAATTGATAGAATATCTTATAATGAATTTATTTAAATATATTAGTCATTTTTTCTAAAGCGTGAGAAAAAAGTGAGATTCTCCTAACACAGCTTAAAAGCTACTACCTCCGTCCCGTGAAACATTTCCTTTTTCTTTTTTTATCCGTCCCACAAAACACTTCTCATTTCTATTAAAAAGTCACTTTTACCCCTTATTTTTTCATACCCTACCTATCACATCATACCTTTTTACTAATAATCTATCCATCAAATCATACTTTTACTCATCACATCAAAGGACATTTTTGGAAATTCAATACCAAAATACACTCCCTTAAATCCCTCCTAAAAAGCAAATGTCCCATGTTTCACGGGACGGAGGTAGTATAATCATATCAAGAATGACATCAAAAATAACACGAAGTGTCCGTTTACTACACGAAAATGATGGAATTAGAATTAAATTGGTAGTTGAAATTTTATAGAACTGATTTGAATGAAATTAAGTTCTCCAATTTTAATTCATTTTTGACACTATCAATTCTAAATCTACATATTTTTGTGCTACCAAACACCCGAATTGAAATTATTGCACCCTGTTTCAATTCCATAATTTGAATATCGTGTACAAAACGGAGCCTAAGGGTCCGTTTGGTATAAGGAATTGATGGAATTGGACTTGAAATTCCATGAGATTCAATTCCATAGAATTGAATTCTGACAATTCCAATTCATTTTTTGCACTATCAATTCCAAATCCACATAATTTTTGTGCTACCAAACATAAGAATTGGAATTGAATACCTCAATTCCAATTCCATAATTTGAATTCCGTGTACCAAACGGGGCCTAAGGGTCCATTTGGTACACAGAATTGACGGAATTGAAATTGAATAGGGAGTTAAAATCTTATGAAATTGATTTGGATAAAATTGGATTCCCCAATTCCGATTCATGTTTTACAATACCAATTCAATTGCAAATCCACATATTTTTGTTCTACTAAATAGTACTCCCTCCGTTTGTAAAAAAGGTTCCTACTTTGACTTGGAGCCAAAATAAGGAAGTGTAAAATTATAGTTGATTTCCAATTTTGCCCCTGATGTGATGGGTAAAAGTAAAATATGATGGATTGATTATTAGAGAAAAAGTATGATGTGATAGGTAGGGTATGAAAAAGTAAGGGTAAAAGTGGTTTTTTAATGGAAAGAGGAAGTGCTTTGTTGGAAGTGAAAAAAATGAAAGAGAAAGTGTTTAAAAAAAGGAGGGAGTAGAATTCTTTGTACTAAACAAAGTCTAATACTACAACTTATGTTTTATTCCTAGATATTGTCTGTGTTTGTTATGAGACTGCCAATGTTATTTTTTATGTCATATTTTTTGTCACTATAGCATGAGCCTTACATATGTAGCTTACTTTCATTAGGTCCTAAATTGTCCTATCCCATTAAAATATTTTCTTTTTCTCATTTTTTTCCATTCTAAAAGACTATTTATCTTTTTTAAAAAAATTACCTATTTACACTTAATAATTATTACCACTTACATATATCTACCAACTTGGTTTAAAAGATGCCAAATTAAATTACACCCATGGATGGGGAGGGACTCAGAAGAGGCTATTATGCTTAGAAATATTCATTTTTTTTGAACAATACATTCTCTTTCATCCACTTCTGAGTCTTTGCTTTTTAAGTTGTGACATTGTAAGACTCTTTGTGAAAGCCTTGGCTGAGATATTAATATTTGGAGGGGGGTGGGCTTTAAATTTTTTTCATATTTATTTATTTATTTTTAAAAAAAGAAAGAAATAAATGAGAGGTTTTTTACTACAAGTGGTATGTGGCTTTTGTCAGAAGTGTAAACAAGTGTAAAATCTTGTGTGACGAGATCAAAGATTCTCTCCCCAACCCAGACAAGAAACTATATGCCCACCCTACCACCTAATTTTTGCTCTCAATAATAATAATAAAAATAATAATAATAATAATAATAATAATAATAATAATAATAATAATAATAATACTCCCTCCGTTTGCAAAAAGACTTCTCATTTTGATTTGAAGCAAAAATAAGGAAGTGTTAAAAATAAGGAGTAGTTGATTTCCAATTTTGCCTCTGATGTGATGGGTAAAAGTAAGATGTGATAGATAGATTATTAGAAAAAAAGTATGATGTGATAGGTAAGGTATGAAAAAGTAAGGGTAAAAGTGGTTTTTTAATAGAAAGAGAAAGTGTTTTGTTGAAAATGGAAAAAATGAAAGAGGAAGTGTTTTTGAGAACGGATGGAGTAATAATTTTCCCCACATTCTATATAACTTGAATATGACAAGCTATTGCGTTACAAGAGTCCATGAATACAATGTAATTTCCTAATATACTATAAGTTGATATAAAATTTATGTAATTAATTTTGTCGCACAAACCGTTATGGCGTGGTACGTCTTGTGTGTTACGTTCCCAAAATCCCTTGAATTTCTTTTAAAGAAGTAATTTCTTTTTCTCAAAGAAAAAAAGTGTTTGGATTGGTTCTCTTATGTGTTCTGCCAAGTGAGGGAAATTTTAAAAAGGACATTACATCTAGCCATTTAAATGCCATTTTCTTTCAAACCTAGCACTACCGTTTAAAAGCCTTTTGATTCAAGTAAAAAAAAGGAGTTTTATTACACTTCATCCATCTGAATTTAGTGTATCCCCTTTTTAATTCATATTTCCTGTGTTGTAATAAATCATTTCTCTTTCATTTTTTTCCATTTCTTCAAAATACTTTTACTTTCTATTAAAAATCACTTTTATCCCTACTTTATCATACCCTACATATCATATCATACTTTTTCACTAATAATCTAATAATCACATCTTAATTTTACCAATCAAATCAGAGATAAAATTAAAAAGTCAACCATAAATTTACTTTTCTTATTTTGACTAAAGGTTAAAAGTGGAAGGGTTTATTGAAATAGAGGGAGTACAATTTTTTACATTTATTTTTTTTTTCTTATTTTGGTAATGAATACCAATAATTATCTCATCTAAACTAATTCTATCCACACACTTTTACTTTTCATTAACTTTTTTAAACTCTATAAAACTAAAGTGTAGCCAATTTTATGGGACATAGGGTACTTTTTAAAAAACTCATTTTCAAGTAATGTGTTTAAAATATCAAATATGGTGTAAGTCTTTAAGTTAATTTTCTCTAAATTATTTTGAATAATTTATCAAACTTTTTTTTTACTTTTGTGTCTTAAAATCCTTCCTGTTTTTATTTTTAAAAAAAATGTGATACTCTTTCATCACAAATTGTGAAAAAAGTATATTTAATTAGGATATATATAGTTTTAATACACCAAATTTTTATTATATTGATTTATTTAAATTATACTCCGTATTTATTTTATGGTAAAAAAAGTCACAATTTGGCAAAAAAATTTAAACATAAATAGTTTTTAAGTATAGTGGGAGCATTAAATATAGAAATTAAATATAGAAAGTAAACAATGAATTTCGAAATTCGACTGGAAAGAGCTTAAAAAAACCCAAATTATTTTTTTTGGGAATACTCAAGATTAATTTTAAATCTTTACATATTACTCCGTAAAAATAACATGTGGAGAAATAGAACAAAAAAAACTTGGGAATACTATGATTCTGGAGTGTGATTAAATCGATGTGAAAGATTTGACAAGCTTGAAATGGGAAAAAGTTTAAGGAATTAAAATCCCATAGCTAATTGATGGGAATATATCTCTGATTTTTTTTAAATTTAACTAAGGAAACATCAAGTGATGGGGAAAAAATGGGCGAATGGGAGTTTGACAGGTTTCTTGGGAGTCAGAAAGCTTAATACCAGCTAGCAAAGGAGGAGAAAGAATCAGAGATAAAGGAAAGTGATGATCTCATGAAACCCATTATTTCTACTTTTTTCTTTGCTTACCAAACACCAGATCTATGAACTAAAAAATTAAAAAAAAATGGGATCCCCCCCAAAATAAACTAAGGATAAGAAATCAGACATTTCATGGAAAGAACATAACAGCAGAATAGGAAAGGCAAGTCAATCTTGCTTTGTTTTTTACAAACAAAGCTAAAAAAAATCTCACAGATTTATAACACATGACAATGTTGTCCTCAAAATGAACCATTTCAATATTGCCCCCTCTTTAAGAGGGACCAAAGAAAGCAAGGGCATTTTGGGGGAGAATTCTTACCTGTTGTTGGCATACTCATAGAGGCGGCCGCGGCTAGAGAAGACAATCAAAGCCACTTCAGCATCACACAGAACAGATAACTCATAAGCCTTCTTCAACAAACCATTTCTGCGCTTGCAGAAGGTCACCTGTCTGTTTGTTGTGTTTTCGATTCGCCTTATTTCGATCTTTCCCCTCCCCATTTTTCTTTGTGGCGAGATCTCCCGGGTTAGATCGCTCTGGAACTCCATTCCTGGACAAAATAAATTAAAGAACCCCTCTTTAATTTCAGGGCTACAAAATTCATGGATCAAACCCTCTATCTGTCTAAATCTTTGGGTCATTTTTCTTTTTCCACAAATCAAGAAGTAAAAACAACAACTTTGAGGAACCCCTTCCAAGATATTTACAGAAAGAGAGGGGATTTTTTTTATGAAGACTAAAAAGATTGGTTCTTGATTTTTCAAAGTCAAAATTTAAGGGCATCTGTCCACAACCCTAGCCATCAAAATCTAAGAACTTTTTTTTTTGAAAAGATCTTTAAAGAAAAGACCTTTTAAGACCATATATTTGTGTTCTTGTTGATATACCCTTTTGTGAATGGAAGAGTTTTGTGAGAAAGATGATTTATCACGAGGGAGGGGAAGTATAAAAGATTGGAATTTTAATGGATTTTTGTGATGACAGGTTTCAGTTTACTGACCTTGTTAAAGAAAGATGAAATAGTGGAAGGGGAGAAGAAGAAGATAAAGTTTCTGGCTTTTGGTAATGCTCTCTCTAAGCTTCTTTCTTGCAAATCTGATGAGATGCAGAAAATGGAAACGAGATGCTCTATGGGATAGCTATATATAAAGCTAACAGTGACTCTTTATTAATCTTTACTTAGCTTGTGATTATCACTAATTTAACTTCTTGCTGATATGTCATGCTAATCACTATGCCTTTCTAGCTTTAAGCTCTCTTAAAGCCTTAATTCATTTATGTAAAGTTACTTAGGATGATTTTATGCCTTAAACTTAAGACTCTATAAAAAGATACTCCCTCCGTCCCAAAAAGTTTGTTACGTTTAGAAAAAATTGCGTCCCGTAAAGTTCGTTACATTTCCATTAAAAAACTACTTTTACCCCTTACTTTTTCATACCCTACCTATCACATCATACCTTTTTCCTAATAATCTACCCATCACATCCTACTTTTACCCATCACATCAAGGATATTTTTGGAAAGTCAATACCAAAATATCTCTCCCTTAATTTCCCAAAAAGTCAAACCGTCCCATTCTTTTTGGGACGGAGGGAGTACTTGGAAAAAATTGAGGAAGATGACAAAGAAATTACGGGCAATCTCAGGATTCAAATTAAGATTACATCTCAATTTCTCTTCTCTTAGATTATTGTCTATTTGGGCATTGACTCATGGGGGGCCATAGATGCGGTTCATCCTCTTTTCTCGTAAACATGAAGTTTTAAAATCATGTCGTTTTATGTTTGGTCTCATAATAAGCTCAGCGTCTATGAAAAAGAAACATTCTAAAGGTATCTCAATTTTGATCATAATTTCAGACATTTTCACCATTCTCTGTCAGTGAATATTTAATTTGCACAAAGAATGATGTCAAAGTTGGAACGCTCCTAATTTAAAAAAGTTTTCAAGTTGGAAGAAGAATGATGTCAAAGTTGGAACACTCCTAATAAGTTAAATAAACATAAATTTATCTCTATTTTATACCCCTAATAATTTCATAAATTTGGAAGAAGAATAAGAGAATTGATTGATAATTAGGGAATCACTCCTGAAGATTATTTTTGTGGTTTCTAGACCGTTCATTTTTTATTGATCCCATCATATTCTCAAATTGGATAGATTTTAGGGTTCATTTTGTGATTTGGGTTTCAGCTAGATTGGGGTTTTGGGTTAGGGGTGGTGGGGTTGGGGGTGGGGTTGGGGTTGGGTGGGGGGCTAGTGATGTGCAGATGAGAAAATGACAGATGAAAGTGATGTATGATGGGTGGAGTGAACATTATAGACTAGGTTTACACTCAATCTTAATTGTATTTTCGGAGTACTATGTTGTCATTAGACAATAAAGAGAAAAATCTTTACTCAAAAAAAAAAAAAACTTTTTTAGGGACTGAGTACTTTGTTCATATCAAACGCCGAGACATTTTTTTCCTATTCGGCTTTTGTATTTCATTTGATTGTTCAATTCGTTATAAACTTATACTCTCTTTGTCTCTAAAAATTCTTGCTATATTGATTTTAGAACAATTTTTAAAAAAATATGTTTTGGTATTTTGTAATACCCTAATCTGTCCAGGTCTGCAGCCCAATTCAGACTAAAGTATAAACTTGGTATTCGTAAACATTCCAAATATTTCAAACATTTAAAACTTTATTTCATAATAATTAATTCAAAATAGTAACGGAGTAATTTAGTGTTGCGGAAGCTTAAATAAACATAATACAAACATAATTAATTTATGTCTTTTCAAACAGTAATTTAAATCCAAAACACACATCCGTCCGACCATCTCGTCCCATCTGCTTCCAGGAAATCTTTTCTTCATTCTTTTTGTTTACCTGCGTGTAGCAAATAAAACATACTACACGCTCAGTGTTTAAGCTGAGTAAGCATATCTAATGCATCGAACATCCATATAAACTGAATCTAAATTCATAATCAAATCATTTGATATCATGCACATAATGTTCAGTTCAGGTACTCATAAATCATAAGTCAATATTCAACATTCATTATTTTATTTTCACATTTTATCCGTCATTCATAATAACCACAATATTCAATTCAATATTTATTCATATATATTATTCAACGGTATGATCCTTATACTATTCTTAGTCTAAGGCCAATCACTTTAATATTTGTCAACCCTTGAATGAATTCTAGTTTAAATAATTAAACTATATCCCAGTATAAAATACTCCTAAATAATCCTTAAGCTAGGCTTAGTTTTAGATAAAAGGGTTTTGAAAATCTTAAACTTACCTTCACTTAAGGCCAACCAAAAACCGACAGCGTAGTGTTCACTGTTGGGTGGGTGGTACCCCCAAACGAGTAGGTACTCAAGTTTGGTTCTTGGATCCCGTACGTACGTTTTAACCCTAGCCACCAGGGTTCATACCCGCAAGGCCTAACTTAAATAGGTATATCTTAGAGGTCTTCTAGATACCTTTCAACATTAATATGGGTATATCTTAGAGGTCTTCTAGATACCCTTAACAATATATTATTTTCACAATCATCAATATATTCATTATGATTTAATCATTTTTAATCAGAATATTTATTAAGATTTAATCATCATAAATCATAATCATCAATCAATAATCCTTACCATAATCATCAATCAACATAATATTCAATAACAATTAGCGGCCTAGCTTCGGGTGTTAACACCCTAACTTACCGTCATGCATCACATAACATTTTATTTGTTAAAAAAATATTACTTTTAATGTGAAAAATCATTTTTATAATGATCATAATCAATTGGTATCAAAAATAAGATTTTAGAGCTCAAAAATAACATTTTCACACAAATTTTCGGATCAGAAATTCGGGGGATCGATCCAGCTCTCTGGATCGATCCATGATATGAAAAATTACACCCAGGTGATCGATCCACCCATTTGGATCGATCCAGACAGCCTGGTTTTTGGTTACTGTTCATCTTCTTCTTCGTTCGGGTCCAATTTTGAAAATACCGTTTTTAGTTATTGAATTTCAACGAAACTATATAGAGATGTTCTCCAAGGTTCATAGATCATTTTGGCATCATTAATTCATAGTTTAAACATCAATTTAATGGTTTATGATTCTTGGTTCTTTAAGCATGTCAAACACAAAACTCAACCAAACGACCGTTTATAAACGTAGAAACGATCTATACGAACATTCTAGTCACTAGATATATCAACGGGCTTACCTCGAAGCTTAATGAAGGTTTTGAAGATTTTACGGCGAAACTTCCGGCGACAATAGCTCTCAATTCCGGCGACCTCACACCAAATTGACAGCACCACTGTGTTCTCCACACTCAAAGCTAACTCTCAGAAGAAATTTGAGATGAAATGGTGAAGAATTGAGTTCAAAGAGTTGTCTTATATAGACGAAGAAATGGAGAAGAAGCCAAGCTTGGTGATGTATCAGTCCCTGTTTCGGCGTCTCAGTGGGAAGGACTACGATTTTCATGATTCCAAACGCAAGTCCCTGATTGGGACTAAATTGGTCCCAGTCGGGGAACACTTTTTGGTCCAACTTTCTCCGAATTGAAATCCGTTTGCACCGTTGCGGTCGTACAATTAAACTCTATCCAATGATATAATTTTTACATTTGTTCGTTATACTTTTTCCAACATCATATTTTTGGGTGGTTGACTTTGATAGAGTCAAAATGGGTTTAATTGACTTTTATTCAAAAAGGTTCTCACATTTAATTCATATTATTTAGTTCCATGATTTATTTCAATAAATCATTTCGAAGTTCACATTATAAACAATTTCTTCATTTATTCTTAATTTGGATCTGTACTCAAGTTCTCAATTAAGATCACATAATAAATCAACATGTTGCATTTATCTGTATGAGACTTATTCAGATTTTGATATTAGATATGAGAACATATTTTTTTTTATTTTGGCCCAAGGCCCAACAACAAATTATTTTTAATCAAAACAAATTTGTTTAATTAAATATTTAATTCAATAAATATTAGGGTATGTTTTGGGGCGTTACTTTAACTTTTCAAATTTAGTTTTAAATGTAATGGTAGAAGTAGATTGTAATAGATAAAAGTAAAATAAATACATATGATGTAAGACAAATTCTTTCGTGGATCTTGTTCATTATATGAACCTTTATGTATTTGTAGTATAAAAGAAGTGTGCATTTTCAAAAAAGAACCATATGCAAGCCCATGAAAATTATTTAAAAAATAAATATTTTTCAAATAATAATAATAAACATTAAAATAATGATAATACTCCCTCCGTCCCATTTTATAACGCCTGTTTCGGTTTACGATGTTTGACTTAAGTTATTTTCAAATCATTTTATATGACAAATGGTATAGAATTAAAAAATTAAAATTACATATCAAAATACTACATCAAAATATCTACAAAACTAGTAGTGACAACAATATTTTATTTTATCAATTTGCTAACGAAAATAGAGAAAGAAAGTGAATGAAGTTTGACTCTGTGAATAGTGAACAGTCATTATAATTTGGGACGGAGGGAGTAGTAATTATTATTATTATTAGTAATAATAATAATAACGAATGATGATGATAATAGTTTATTATCATCATACTCCGTATTTGTAAATAATTAGAGAAATGCTTGAGGAACACCACTTGGAGTACACAACATATACACCAAGCCAAAAATAGGCACATACAGATACTTAATGTTTGTGCTTGTACATACATTGAGCGTCTGTGTGTGCTTGTTTTAGATTTGGTGTACATGGGGTATACCCCAAGTGGTGTTCCCCTAGCACTCCTCTCATTATTATAATCTAATAATAACAAAAATTACAATAATAATAGTAATCATTATTTTTATCATTATTAATTTATAATTATAAAAATAATTATTAATAATAATTAATAATAACAATAATTTATTATCATCGTAAGGTCTATGTTCATTATATGGACTTTAGGGCACTGAAAAAACCCGTGAAGCATCAGGGCTTCAAACCGGGGCTTCAAAATTTCTCTCTCTGCCACATCAGCTTTAACTTACCTCATAGATTTAGTGGAAATGGGTTTGAAGCCCCAAGGCTTCAAACATGGGTTTCAAACCTTCATTTTTTACATTTTTTAATATACATCTTCTAAAACTAAATTAATAAAATTTAATTATTTTATTATTTAATTATATTGAAACAAGAATAATTTAAAAAATTACATTCAATAAATTAAAAGAAATTAAAGAGACGATAATTAAAAAATTACATTCATTAAATTTAAAAAATTAAAGCGTCAATAATTTAAAAAAATACATTAATAAAAAAACTAAAATAAATTATATTTAGCCTTGATCTCTTTTTGTCTTCTCTCGAAGGTCACACGTTTGAAGCCCGATAACGTATCAAGGCCAGTTTCCTTTATTTCAATTTCATTCTTCTCTTGCTTTCTTCTCGCCCTCTCTTCTTCTCGAATATTGAACATCCGAAGTTGTTCAACCATTGCCCGACCGATATCGTCGTGAGAAGAAACGGAAACATATTTGGATCCTCTTGATATCGTCAGCGTCAACTTCTGACGCTGATAGAGTGACGCCGCTTTGAAGCCCTAGGGGGGGTGGTGTTTAACGCCCCCTGGCGTTAAAATCGGGCTTGACGCCCACCGGCATTGCACCCATTTCCTCTGCTCTTAATGTATTTGTAGTATAAAAGAAGTGTGCATTTTCAAAATAGAACCGTATGCAAGAGCATGAAAATTATTTAAAAAAAAATAAATGTTTCTAAAATAATAATAATAAACATTAAAATAATGATAATAGTCATTATTATTATTTGTAATAATAATAATAATAATGAATGATGATAATACTAATTTATTGTCATCATATTTAATAATAATAATAGTAATAGTAACTAATAATAATAATAATCATTATTAGAAAAATGCTTGAGTAACACCGCTTGAATTACACCACATATACATCAAGCAAAAAATAGGCACATATTGATACTTAAGGCCTGTTCTTTAGAGCTTGAACTCTTAATTTTTAGTTTCTTCCAGTTCCTTCTAGTTCTTTCTAGTTTTTTACAGTTTTTTCCAGTTTTTCTAGTTTCTTCCAGTTTTTTCCAGTTTTTTCCAGTTTCTTCTAATTTCTTCCAACTATATTTATTTTTTTCAAATTCTTTCTACTTTCTGACAAATCACTCTAAAAAAATTTATTATTATTATTATTATTACAACTTTTTTTAATTACAACTTTTATGTTCATAACTATAGTTTATAAATTATTTCATTTTTTCATCTCACTATTTTTATGATTCATATTCATTATTATTTTTTCTTCAACTTTTTAATATGAATAATATCGTTTTTTTGTATATTAATCTACATGAAAAATTAGGAAACTATTTAAAAAATTATGGATAAAAAGTTATATAGAATATTTTTTAATCTAAATTTATATAAGGTAAACATAAATATTTTAATCTAAAATATAAAGTATGGAATGTGGTGGGGAGTACTACATTATGAAAATCAAGAGAAAACTACATTTTGAAAAAGAAAAAGTGACCCAAGAAGTGTAATATTTATGCTAATTTTAATTTCTAATTATTTTTTTAAACTAGCCTTTTATATATGAAAAATAATACTCGTAATATTTTTTTATCTTAAAGACAATCATTAAGATAACGTGATAAAATCACCACTACCACCACCACAACAACAACAATAATTTATAACAACAAGAATCAGAATGAGAAGAATATAAAACCACGCATAAAAAAATTTAAACTTTTTTTAGATTTTTCAATTTTTTCTAGTTTTTTCAATTTCTTTTAATTTTTTTCAGTTTTTCCAACTTCTTCTGATTTCTTCCAGTTCCTTCCAGTTTCTTCTAGTTCCTTCGAGTTTCTTCCAACATCCAACTTTTTTTTCCAGTCCTAAAGAACATGCCCTTATTATCTGTGCTTGCACATACATTAAGCGTCTATGTGTGCTTATTTTAGATTTGGTGTATATGTGGTGTACCCCAAGTGATGTTTCCCTAGCACTCCTGTCTTTATTTTTATCTAATAATAAAAAAATTACAATAATAATAGTAACCATTATTTTTATTATAATTAATTTATAATTATAAAAATAATTAATAATAATAACAATAATTTATTAATGATAATAGTAACAATAATAAATAATAATAATGATTAAAATGATAATAATAATTATTCTTATTAAACTAATAATAATTAATAATGATAATAACCATTAATAATAATATTTATTTGGAAATATAATAATAAAAATAATGGTTGTTAGTAATAATACTAGACTTTAACAATAATTATATATATATATATATATATATATATATATATATATATATATATATATATATATATATATATATATATATGGGAGAAAGACAAAAGTAGGACTAAAACATTGAAAATATATCTAAATAGGACTAACATGTTTTTATTCCCAAAATAGGATTTACATTACCATACATGGTCATATACATTACCAAAAAAATGTACTCCCTCCGTTTGCAATAAAGGTTCCTATTTTGATTTGGAGCCAAAATAAGGAAGTGTTAAATTATAGTTGACTTCCAATTTTGCCCCTGATGTAATGAATAAAAGTAAGATGTGATGGATAGATTATTAGAGAAAAAGTATGATGTGATAGGTAGGGTATCAAAAAGTAAGGGTAAAAGTGGTTTTTTAATAGAAAGTGGAAGTGTTTTATTGAAAATGAAAAAAATAAAAGAGGAAGTGTTTTTTAAAACGGAGGGAGTAGTAATTTGCACATGTACACTGCCACATTACAACAGGGCAACGTCACATTACCACAGTGCAAAGTCCTATTTCAGGGAAAAAAACATAAAAGTCCTATTTTTGTACTTTTCTCTATGTTTTAGTCCTATTTAGGGTGATATATATATATATATATATATATATATATATATATATATATATATATATATATATATATATATATCGTATAAATCTTGTTTATAACTAGAATTATAAATTTGAGTTTTTAGTTAATTAGTTTCGTATAGATTTGGAGTTTCATGTGGGTTTTTAATTCCTAACTCTTTTACAGCCAGAATTTAACACACAATGTAATGTTTATCAAAATATGTCCCTATAAGACGCAGACAAGTTTGGGAACAAATTAGATATATATTGTTATGGTTATGGTAGCTGGGTAGTTGCATTATTTACAACGTAAGTACCACCACATATGTACCCCATCAATGTTGTGTTTTCAACTCAGTTCAGAGTTACAAACCAATTGTATGGGGAATTGCTTTTAAGACTACTAAATTCACACAGTGTTAACACTATGCGACCTACATATACTCCCTCCGTTTCTTAAAACTCTTGCTCTTCCATTTTTTTTGTTTTTCTTAAAACACTTCCCCTTTCTATTAAAAAACCACTTTTACCCCTACTTTTTCATACCCTACCTATCACATCATACTTTTTCATTAACAACTAAACTATCACATCTTACTTTTACCCATCACATCAAGGGCAAAATTGGAAAGTCAACTACAATTTAACACTTCCTTATTTTCCCCCAAAGTCAAAAAAGGAACTCTTTTGAGAATCGTAGGTAGTACTATTGTAGCTAGTCCTAAAAAAATATTTATGTTTAATTTTTCTTTTTAAAACTTTGACAACAATTTGTGGAAAAAAATATATTAACTTCATTTTAAAGTATAAATTTGATATATCAAATTCTAATTAAATTAATTAAAGTATAAAAGCAATTATTAGTAGTTAAAGTATTGCATTATTGACCTTGAAGGCTTGAAATATCAAATGTAAAAATCGTTTTGAGACGGAGGAAGTAATATACTCCGTAAAATTTAATTTGCATGCTTTTGAATGAACTTTACATCAATTCCAAATAAATTTTTACTAACTACATTGATGGATTTTAATCCACCTGGGAAATAAAGAGTGATAGTATTCATGCATAGTAGACTAGTGTATTCAATGGAGCCCCCTTCCTCATTTTGGGAAGGTTCATTTATACATGAATTAAGGTTTTATCGTCTGCTAATGAGGCATGTGATAACAATGATCTCCGACTCTCTTGTGAGGATTGAACTAATACCCCAAACATGCCCATCACATATTGCTAAATTGTTGTCTGACTTTTGTATGGTGAAAAAAATGTTAGGGTGCCCTCAAATAGTTGCTACCAGGGGTGTAATCATGCTTCGCACAAATGATTATCATATGTGTCGCATATGATGATTATCATTTGTGTCATTTGTGTCATTTGTGCGAAGCATGGGTGCACCACTAGTAGCAACCACTTGAGGGTCCCTAGCATGACCCGTGTCTATATGGGCTAATGTGCATTACTGATTAAGATTGAGATAAGGGGCTAATGTGCATTCCTATAATTTACTTGAACTTGACTGATTGTGTGATTAGAAAAGTTGGTATTTTGGAAATTGCTAAAAATATTTGGAATAAACTTGATGAACTTTATACCGAAACTTCTTTGCCAAACAAGCTTAGAACGGGTCACTGCATTTCTCCGGAATGATTTCAAAGGTGGTGGTGAATGTTCTCATATAGTCATATGCATTGATGGCGGCAGCACTCACAATTTCATCCATCCTCCATCTTCGAAAAACTACTCTAGTTTCCCACCGTGGAGGTCCCTGCCTTCCGCGTTTATGTTGGTAATGGCGCTTCGTTACCTTGTAAGGATTTAAGTTCACCGTTGACACCTTCGTCCTCCCGATCCATGGGCCTAACGAACAGTGTCACGTAGGTGGCACTGAAAAAAATGTTGGAACATTGTTGATGATATAACCATCTTTATGCAGCTACTATTTCAAAAATTCACCTCACCTCAGTCCTGTTGAATGAATATTTTTTAGGTGGTGCACAATGTATAGTGACCCCAGAATTAAATTGCCCAAACTAAAGCATCCACTGTACATTCACTCAAATTCTGTGTACTTAAACTAACTGCTCAGACACTAACTGCGAGAAGAAGGAAAAGTGATCGAAAATTGAAGGATTAAGCTATGTGTACCACAACATTTATACTCCAATTTGTACCCCGCAGGTTTGCACCAACATTTTGTGTTGGTGTGTAAAACTAATTTTTGTTAATGCACCAACACTATACTTTGTGTCCGTGTAAATTTTTGTTAACGCATCAACACTTGTGTCGGTGTAAGCCATCAAAATGTTTGTGCATAAATGTGGTGTACAAATGGGGTATGTTTTTTTGGTGTAAGTGTAGCATGGTCCAAAATTGAATCCATATTGAATCAGACTGTACATTTACGAAATTAGAGGGATTTTTCAATTCTTCCACACTTTTTTCTAATTTTTCCATTTATTCAATTCTTCTCGTTGCGCGTTATGATGTTTGATTAAAGTTATTTTCAAATCATTTTAAATAAAAAATGGTGTAAAGTTAAAAAGTAAAAATTACAACATATCTAAAAACCTCATAAAAGGATCTATAAAATTTGACGTAACATGCATGATTTTAATTATATTATTTTATCAAATGCGCAACAAAATTAGGCCAACAAAGTGAATAAAATTTTACCTTGAAAATAGTGAACATGAAGATAATTTTTAAACAAAGGAAGTAGATTTATATATTGAAATACAATGAGTTTTTTTTCGCATATCAAGATTAAAATTAAATATACATAGAGTTGGGCAAACTTAAATAACATTTGGAAACCAAATGAGCCTTACACCTCTTCCACTCTTCCAAAATGAACGAATGACTTGTAATGGCAATGTTAAACATGTCTGTTAATGGGCAAGGCAAGAGAAGAAAGGGTGGCAATCAAATAGCACAAGAAGAGAACCAACAACATTTAGGTTGGCATGTTAAGGAAGGATGGATAAACTCATTGTGGCGTCGTATCAGTTAGGTAATAAGGTAAGGTCAATGATATGATCGAAAACTCAAAAGGCGGCCCGCATGCCCGGCCTCCTCTGCCGGCAACTATAGGAAAGACGAGACTTGATTATTTACAAGGCAAGTCGTCAATGACAAAATTTAAGAAAGGAAAGAGGTAACTACTCATTCATGAGCCTTCAGGTGTAGTGGATAGACAAGTCTCATGGCAGGCAGGCCCTCACATGGAAACTGTCTTTGGGTCCCAAATGAGTGTTAAAAAGTGTTAGATAATACCACTAATAATAACTATGGTGGTATTAATTATGATAATCTTTTTATTTTAGTCAGATTCTATCATTGATTGATACTCATACTTGGAGTTATAATCTCCTCTATATATACTTTGCCATGTATTTTATTATTTCTAGAAAAATATAATTATTTCATTATTCTCTATGGTATGAGAGTTAAGGTATTACTTCTCACAAATCTAGCCCCCCTTCTTCTATAACCGTGCGCCACCGCCGGTCTTCTTCATCGACGATCAACCGTCACAGATCATGGCATCCTCGCCCCTTATCCCTCTTTCATTATCTGGAAAAAAAATTATGTGTGTGCCTAAAAGCCACCACCGATCTTGACGAGCGTGCCTAATAGCCACCGTTCATTCTCCTTCTTCTCTTTCTCTCCAAAAAAGAGTGTGCATGCTTAACAAGTACCACAAATCTCGACGAACGTGCCTAACAACTTCCGTTCTTTATCCTTCTCTCTCTAAAAAATTTGTGTATGTGATCAAAGAGCTGCAAAGTTGTATTCGTCTGTGTTTTTAGAGATTGAGAGCATGGAAAGCGATAGAAAAGTATAGAATGACCAAATGGAAAGCGATAGAAAAGCAGAGAATGACCAACACTCTCCACTAGAAACAAATTCAGCACATGCACTCTCAAGTTTGTTTTTTACACAATAAATATGAATATTTGTCTCTCTACTTCTAGCAGGCTTTCTCATGAAGGCGCTATTTTCACTTGCATATAAAGTCGGGGTCCGCTTTCACCAAATATTTCTTGTTTTATTATGTGAATTCAAATTCAAATAATAATAATTAATTATTATTTTTAATATTATTTGAATTCAAATTCAAATTCAAATAATAATATTAGTTATTATTATTATTATTGTTATTATTTGAATTCTAATTTAAATTATAATAATGATTAATAATAACGACAATAATTACCATTATTATTTGAGTTTGATTTTGAATGAGATTAATTCAATTCTAATCAATTTAGCTCAAATCAGATATTGTTAAGGAATGTAGTAGGGTTTGTCGTTAACGGGCTCATTGTTGTTGGGCTCGTAATTAGGTCATAGTCTTGTAGCTATTATAAATAGCGGATCTATATGTAATCAATTGATTCAAGTTTAGTTCTAAACAGATTTCTACATGGTATCAGAGCCAACCTGGGAACCTAAACCCTAGTTTGTTCTAATTTGTTGCTTCCGCGTCGCCGTCGCCGGTGGTTTGTCCGGCGACGGCGGCATTGCCATCGTTTTACCCAAAAATTAGCAACAGTAACAAGGGATCCATATTTGATGCCAAAGAATAGGATTGCAGGATGAGGCTGACGGATCTGCCGGGCGAAGGAGGGAACTTCCGGACGGAGGGAACTTCCGGCGATGCAGAGACGCGCTGGCGATGCTGGACGGACGGATCTGCTGGAAGGAACGCTGCTTCAAATTTCAGATCTGACCGTGTTTGTGTTCTTGGTTCGGCGTCACCGTCGAGTTTGCTCGAAGTCCAGATCTGCTCTCAGGAGTCCACTCACTGCCTCAAAATATTTAATTTGATGATTTGTTCTTGTGATTTCTTCAGCCGATTCCATTCATCACAGGAGATTTTGTTTTTGTTCATCCAATCTTAACATTGGCTATTAATGATTTTGGTGTTCATCACTTTGGACAATGGTTTGGATAATGCTTCGTAGGTTGGTTTTGTTTTGCTTCGTTCATTAGGAGAAGAAATTTGATGTTCATTCTGCCGTTCATTGAAATTTGATGACGTTTTTGGCGACATTGTTTTTTGGTTGCTATTTGGTATGTTCAAGTGCAACCAGTTGTATGTTCGGCATGTTTGTTTGTGAGGTTGGTCGCATAGTCGCGCTTCAGTTCGACATATCTGTTTGTGAGGTTGGTCGCATAGTCGCGCCTCAGTCCGGCAACACGGCCTCCAAGTTTGGGATGCTTGTTAGTTGTCCCCGTGTCACCGCGTGGGAGTCATTCGTCATCAAATATTATTGTTCGTTTGCAGGGCCAGTCACCTTCGATCGTTGTTGTCACAGCAGATCAAGTTCAAGTTATTTATCAAATTTTTTACACCTATTTTTTTTTAATTGTCCAAGTTGTGCATTCGTTAACCTCATGCTCAACTTGAGGAGGAGTGTTAAGGAATGTAGTAGGGTTTGTCGTTAACGGGCTCATTGTTGTTGGGCTCGTAATTAGGTTATAGTCTTGTAGCTATTATAAATAGCGGATCTATGTGTAATCAATTGATTCAAGTTTAGTTCTAAACAGATTTCTACAGATATATTCAGTGTAAATCAAATCAGTCTTAGAAAATTCAGTTCAGATCACATCAGCCTTAGAATGAACTCAGCACAAACATCCATAGAGCCATTGGTGTAACATTGTCGGTTCACGTAGTGTTGACAAATGGGGAGGTGACCTTGGAATACCCTTTCAAACACATGAACCGAGCAAGGTTAATTACGACACCCCTCAACCGTTGATTTGATTTTGAGGCCATGATTCTTTAAGATGACCCCGAGTTCCGGAAGCAAAATAGGTGTCAGAGTTCTCGCACAATTTGTATACAAATTATATTTTATTTTTGGGTCCTGGTCCTTTTGCTCTTCCCTACCCAACACTAATTCAAGTAAAGAAAGAATCCTCCACACAGTAACAGTAATTGGTGTATTTAGAGAGCAATTAATTTCCAGTTCAGAAAAAGAAAGCATGCAGCCCCTTAATGTAATGTAAATGATACGTCTTAATCCAATAATTGCAGCGCCAGCTGATACATTACCATTCTTGCCCACTTTCTCCATCACTTTGTTCTCTTCCTTTCTTTTAATTTCCCCCTTTTCCTATTTCCTCAGTTAGGTTGACTGCGAAGTTTAACTAAAATGGACTCCATAAAATAAATTTTTTTGTATCATAAAAGACAGTGATAGATACTCCCATTGCTAAAAGTTTATGGACCATTGCCTATATTTATGTGACGCAAGTCCCAAGGCTCTGTTTTTGTTTAGAATTCAGGGTCTTGTCGTTAACTACTTAATACCGAAAATAATTCCTTAAACATGTGATTATGAAAATATTAGATCATGTGTTATGGTGGCGGTTTGAGGACGGCTTGACCTCCTCTTTCACGCCCCATTCACCACGACCGGCTTCCAATTTTTGGGTGTGGCCCCTTCCTGCATGAGGGGTTCCCCCCTCCCACTTTTTTTTTAGTTTCAAGAAATTTAATCTATCCATCGCATCTTACTTTAACCTATCACATCCAAGTAAACTTTTGAAAAGTCAACAACAAAATACACTCTTAAATCTCTTAAAAATCAAAACTAGAAATGTTTTGTGGGACGGAGAAAGTAGTTAATTAATAAAATTCTTCAATTTTAAGTTAATAACAATAGATACAATAATGATTATAATTTATAAATAGAAATGTTTTATTAAATTTTAATAGAACAATGAGATTATTCAAAGTAAAATTTAGTAATTGATTCACATAAACATAACTAATTGATTATTGATTGTTAGACCATGTATTTTATGTATAATAGCAACATTCATTGCATTGGGCTAGTTAGGTTGGACTCCTCGTGTGTATCACCGGGGAACTCTTCGTTTGTATCACCCATGTATATTTATATTCTTTTGCATCAATGGAAGAAACCAGTTCAACGTCCTATAGTTTCTACATGGTATCAGAGCTTCTTTCTTGGGATTTTTCCTAAACTTAGTTTTTGTTCGTCCGTGTTCCGGTCGGTGGTCATTGTCCCTGTTGTGCATCTCCGTCCAAGACGCCGGCTTAGGTCGCGATCATCCGTCCCTGTGCGGTCGCGGGTCTCTGTTCCAGACATCGGCCCTGTTTTTGGTCGCCAAAATCTTCGTCTGTCTCTAGTGCTGAACAAATCTTTGTCCGTTCCATCCGTCCAGGTCAGCCGTCACAATTCCGTCCCAACCGTCCAGATCCGTCGAAATTCAAATCGTCGGAGTTCACCGTCCATTGGCGAAGCCTAATGATTTATTCTTGCGCCAGACATAGTCCGTAATTGAAAGGAGGAGAACCTCAATTATTAAAGTGGATATTCAAATCTTAAGGAGGCATAATTTTTATCCTCAATTCAGCCGCCATTTAGCCGTACAGTGGGGAGGTTCTCAATTCCAAATTAGCAACTTACACCCATATTTTGCTACCACATATGCCATGTCGTCTAATACACTTCGTGATAATGGTGGTATGCCTCTTCATTCTTGTGAGTGGTTGATTGATAGTGGTGCTTCCCATCATATGACAGGAACCCTGTTTCATTTATCTAATATTGAGGATGTTTCTCCTAAACCTATATGTCTCCCTGATGGGTCTCGTGTTCAAGCTGTCAAACAAGGGAGTGTGCATTTATCATCTAGTTTGGTATTACGTAATGTGTTATATGTACCAAACTTACAGTGCCACTTGATTTCTGTTGCTTGTTTAATTCGTGACAATACTTGTTGTGTAACTTTTCATGATCATCGTTGTGTAATACAAGACCATTCGTCGAAGATTGTGATTGGACAGGGTGATTTGCGAAACGGCGTGTATGTCTTTGCTTCCTCTCCAGCGTCAGCCCTCGTAGCAAATATCGATCCTCTTGTTCTTCATAAACGGTTAGGACATCCATCCGTGGATGTACTCCCTTTCTTAGGTACCAATAAAACACAATCTGTGGTCAAAAAATTACAGACTTGTGAAATTTGTTTCTTGTCTAAACAAACTCGTTCACCATTTCCTTCTAGTGATAATAAAGCTAATGCTATTTTTGATTTAATTCACTGTGATTTATGGGGGCCTTATTCACCTTGCATATCTTCTGGGGCTCATTATTTTCTGACTATTGTTGATGATTTTCCCCGGGCTGTTTGGGTTTATCTCATTAAATCTAAAAGTGAAGTCACTTCCTGTTTAAAGCGTTTTTTTACGATGATCCACACCCAATACTCTAAAACTATTAAAATAGTCCGTTCTGACAATGGTACAGAGTTTTTGAATTCCTCTTTGCGTCAATATTATGATAGTCTGGGCGTGTGCATACAAACATCGTGTGTTGGTACTCCCCAACAGAATGGACGGGTAGAGCGTAAACATCGTCACATATTAAATGTTGCTCGTTGACTCATGTTTCAAGCGTCTCTTCCACTTGAATTTTGGGGGGAGTGTGTCAAAACGGCAGTTTATTTAATTAATCGTACTCCCACGAAAATTCTTGGGGGTAAGTCTCCTCTTGAAATCCTTTCTTCCAAGCCTCGGGATCTCAGTCATCTTCGTGTTTTTGGGTGTCTCTGTTTTGTTCATCCTATTCCCAAACCCAAAAACAAATTTTTTCCAAGGAGTGTCAAATGTATGTTTGTTGGATACCCTTATGGTACCAAAGTTTGGCGAGTTTACAATCTCGAAACACACCAATTTTTCCACACGCGGGATCTTTCGTTTGATGAGTCCATTTTTCCTTTTGCTATCCCTACTCCGTCAGCTACTACAGAACCTATCCTCACACCGTCATCGGAAGATTTTCCCATTCCCGTACCCGACGCCGCCATATCGCCATCCACTTCACCGTCCCCGTCCACATCTCAATTACCGTCCCCATCCTCTTCCTTCCCTATTTCGACCGATTCTCCTGCTTCTTCTCCGGACGACGCCAACCCACAGTCATCCACGGTGGAGACCACTTCTCCACCGGCAGTAGTTCCTTCTCTTCCACCGCGTACACGTCGTCGTCCGGCTCATCTCAATGACTATGTTCTCAATTCCGCAAAGACTGTCTCTCCGATTCCTATCTCCTCAGGTTCGTCACAATCGGGTACTCGGTTCCCTATTACTAACTTTGTTCATTATAATAAGTTGCATGACAGGTACAAAGGTTTTCTTGGAGCAATTGATGCCACCTCGGTACCACATAATTTTTGTGAGGCTATTCAGTTTGCTATGTGGCGCGAAGCTATGGCTGCTGAGTATCTAGCTTTGGAGCGTAATCACACTTGGGATATCGTTGATCTTCCTCCTAATCGCCGGGCCCTTGGTTGTCAATGGGTGTACAGGACTAAGTATCGCTCTGATGGTACTAAGGAACGTGATAAGGCTCGTCTTGTTGTTTTCGGTAACCATCAAGAGCCTGGGGTTGATTATACTGATACATTTGCTCCTGTTGCAAAGTTAGCCACTGTTCGTGTCTTGTTATCTGTTGCAGTTGCTCGGGGTTGGCAGGTTGACCAGTTGGATGTCAATAATGCTTTTTTGCATGGGGATTTACAGGATGAGATCTATATGAAAATTCCTCCAGGTTATACCCAGTTATTTCCCTGGAAGGTTTGTCGTCTTCGTAAATCATTATATGGGCTTTGTCAGTCTCCTCGTAATTGGTTCACTAAACTCAGAATTGCTCTACGACGTTATGGATTTCGACAAGCTCATGCAGATCATACACTCTTTGTTCTACGACGTGGCCCAGACATGTTGGTTGTCCTTGTTTATGTTGATGATATTCTGGTGGCCGGTAACAACAGTTCCTTGTGTTCCTCTTTCAAGAAATATTTGGAAAATTGTTTCCATCTTAAGGACCTTGGCCCCGTCTCTTATTTTTTGGGGATTGAGTGTGCTCGTTCCCGTGATGGTATGGTTCTTAATCAACGGAAGTATGCTCTTGACATCATTCACGAGGCTAATCTCGATGGATGTAAGCCTGTTGATACCCCATAGCCAGTCAATCATGCTTTGGCTCGTTCTAATAGTGCTGAGATTCGAGATCCCCTCAAGTACCGTCGTCTTGTGGGTCGTTTGCTTTACTTGACTATTACTCGACCTGATATTTGCTATGCAGTCCATACACTTTCGCAGTTTATGCAGGCACCACGTCTTGACCATTGGAACGCGGCTCTTCGGGTCATACGGTATCTTAAGGGACATCCTGGTCAAGGTATTCTTTTGCGCAGTGATAGTAATCTTGCTCTTACTGCTTTTTCTGATTCAGATTGGGCAAGCTGTCCGCTTACTCGACGCTCTGTCACTGGGTATTTTATTCTGTTGGGTGGTTCTCCGATTTCATGGCGCACTAAAAAGCAAACTACCGTTTCCCGTTCTTCGGCAGAGGCTGAATATCGGGCCATGGCTAATGCTTGTGCCGAGATAAGGTGGTTGCGTGGGCTCTTGGCTGCTTTGGATGTTCCTTGTGTGGCTACTCCTCGTTTATATTGTGATAATAAATCTGCTTTGTTTATTGCCGCCAATCCTGTCTTTTATGAGCGTTCGAAGCACATTGATATTGATTGCCATATTGTTCGGGAGTGCATCCAACGAAATCATGTTGTCACAGCTTTTGTTCCTACGCGTCTCCAAACTGCGGATATCTTTACTAAAGCGTTGTCTGGTCCTCTATTTCACTGTTTATTGTCCAAGTTGGGCATTTTTGATATTCATGCTCCAACTTGAGGAGAAGTGTTAGACCATGTATTTTATGTATAATAGCAACATTCATTGCATTGGGCTAGTTAGGTTGGACTCCTCGTGTGTATCACCGGGGAACTCTTCGTTTGTATCACCGATGTATATTTATATTCTTTTGCATCAATGGAAGAAACCAGTTCAACGTCCTATAGTTTCTACATTGATATATGGTCTTAGTGATTACATTTAGTATGTGAACAAGCTTTTTGATGAAAAAGTAGTTGGATTTGTTTATGAGCCGATCAAAATCTGCATATAACACTTCTAAATTATTATTGACACGAACTTGAAGTAGAACTAGTCTAAAACCAACCCGGCCATGTATGATGCGCCAGCCTTTGTGTGCAGTGTGTTGGTGTAAATTTTGAACAATTATTATTATTATTGAGAAAGACCAAAAATGTCAATTTCTGCTTTCGATTTTAGGAAACCCTTTACAAATCATGATGTGGTCCTCCACTATAAAAGATTTGCAGATTTGACAAACAATGTGGATGGTGAATTAATGAGGTGTGGGTGGGTGGGCATTGCCCATCACCTCCTTGCTTAAATATCAACCATTCAACTACATTAGTTATATATATTGTGCCTTGAATGTTAATTATATATGAGTATATTATGAAATCTATTTTGGAAAATTTTTGGCAAATAATATGAAATTTTGGCTAGTTAAACAAAAACAATATGGGGGATTGAGCAACTCTTGCTAATAGACAATAAATAATTATTATTTGCAAATTATAGTTCTCGTTTATTGTGTAATACGCAGTACTTCTTTCAACCCAGCTAATATTCAATGACATTCCATACTTGATCATTAGAGCGTTTAAACACTAATTTTCTTTTTCCCGTGGAGCTGCTAGTGTTCTCCCTTATCTCCTTCATCGCCACCCGTCTTCATTGGGAGATGATGAGCTTGTTTGGAAATAACGTAACATTAGAGGTTAGTGTTTTGAAAATGTAATCAACGGACAGCATTTAGAATTGACATTTTCAAAGTTAATCTGCATCATTAACATTCTTTCCAAAATGCTATTCTCAAACGAGCCCGATGACTCTCACAAATCTCTCAGCTAGTACTGAACTTCTTTTCAATTATCTCTGTACTCTTATCCCAGTAAAACTTACTGGCACAAATTATCCTTATGGCAAATTAAAACAGTGACAAAGAATAACGAACAAATTATTCTTATCGTTTTATTCAAAACCATTTCTAATTTTATATTTTGCTCTTTTCAACATTGTTTTAAGAGATTTCTTGAAATCAAATAATGAAATTTATTTTGAGACCGAAGCACTATGTTTTTTCATGAACTTTTCAATATTTGTTTGTTTAAAAACTGCTTAAAAGAAGGGAAAGTGAAAATTTCTCAAAAAGCATAGTAAAGGTAAATAGACTAAGTAATATTGTACTCACTCCGTTCCACAAAACTCTTCTGGTTTTGACTTTGAGAAAAAATAAGGAAAGTGTAATTTTAGTTGACTTTCCAATTTTGCCCCTGATGTGATGGGAAATAGTAAGATGAGATAGTTTGGTTATTAGTGAAAAAGTATGATGTGATATGTAGGGTATGAAAAAGTAGGGGTTAAAGTGGTTTTTTAATAGAAAATGGAAGTGCTTTGTGAAAAGCAAAAAAAAACGAAAGAGGAAGGGTTTTGTGGAACGGAGGGAGTAGCATTTAAATTGCAAGCAAAAAACTTGTACTCTACTTGAACTCAAGCACATATTAAATACTCGTACTAGTAACCTTTGCTCCCATCAACATCTTGACAAAGAAAGCAAACTAAATGGATACCGTTCTTCTTTCTTTTCATTTCTTTTCTTTTTGATTGTTATCGGTAATCGAAGACGATTACAATGACATAATTATATTATTTTATCAAAAGATTATATACATTTTTTTCATAATTATCAACCCGCTCATGGTTTGGCAAAAACCAATACGAAATTTAATTTAGGACATTTTTTTTGAAGTTTTAAAAAAATGGCATTGGTACATATATACACCAAGGACTAACTGCCTACCTCAGAATGAATGCCCTACAACTAACTGAATTTACAAAGAAGAATACACATAAAATGGTGTAAAGGAATGGCCATTAATGTCTGTATCTTTAGCTCAATAATTCAAGAGGGAGTACTTTAAGCGCAACACAATTTTACCTCTATCGACCCCAAGCTTAGCCCCCGTGACCAACCAATGCCCGGGCGTGTCCTGTGGGCCCTTGGACATTTCCGTCATATCCACAATCTTCCCCAGTTTTCCGGCAGACGTGGAGGAAGAAGAAGAACCACCACCACCACCATCAAGTGGGGGTGGAGGGGAGGGGTTGTGGTCCCACACGGATCTCCGTATCGTACACCCTGGCACCTTGGAGAAGAGGAGCTTGAGGTGGAGGACAGTCTTACCCCCGAAATCCCACACGCCGAGCTGGGCCCCAGTCACAATGTGGGCCCCAGAGAGGTCTCCAATGGATGTCTCCGCGTGCTCTATTGGTGTGGTGCACACGTGGGAGAAGTTCTTCCACTTTATGGGTTCGAACCATCGGCTGTCCTGCTCCTCTGGGCCTTGCCACTTGGGCGCACCGATAGCCACCTGTGGGTCCCAATGTGGGTGAAGAATTTTAGGGAGAGATACAAGGTGCTGCAAATGGATAGCTAGCCGGTTCTGCTTGCACCCTTCTAGGCTCAGTCTCAGACCCGTGACCGGTTTGCGTCCAACCGTTACCTGCATTATTCTTATTTGTCAGAATACAAAAACCATCCCCAGTCCTACAAGCACAAGCACAAGCTTGAGCTTTTGGTTGAGTTGGTTCCTTGACATGGTATCGGAACTTTCTTGACCAAGAGGTCACGGGTTCAAACCACACTGTCACCCAATTTTTGAAAATTTAAGGTTTCACGTGCGAGTCGGGCATGCCCAAAAGCATATAAGAGCTCGAGTACGAGTCTCAAAATGATAAAAAATAAAAAAACCTAAAGAATAAAATGAGGAAGTCCACTTCTTATATGAGTGATTTCGCACGTGTACCATTTTTATCATTTGTCAAGATTTATAGCAACCGCGGTATACCTGATCGGGACTAATATGAAGCTTTGGGCCCATCAAGCTGAACTGAAGGGTAGGGCAGACAGGCTCTTTTCTTTGAAGGATATTCTGCTCAGGAGCCCATACTCTAGACATTTGGAAGTCTAAGAAATACTGCAAATCCTCTATAGGCGGCTTGTCTGATAAATTAATCAAACACTCATTGTTAACAACAGGAGCCTATATGAGAACTTTGTAATCCCTCCATCTAAGAAAATCATGTTTGAAAACATATTTTCATCCCAAAACAACGTCCTATTTGGACAACAGAAGACGAGTATTGTCATTTTTAATGTTCTTTTATTTGAAAAAAGTGTCCCAAAGCAAGTTAAGTGTTTCTTATGGTACATAAGTTGAGTGTCCCAAAATAAGTTTAAAAAATAGCTATATTTTATGATTTCCAATAGTTATACCTTACTAGATAATAGTTGCACCTTTGTAAAACGGGACTCTTATGGACGGAAACATGTAAAAGAGGATAAAAAAATACTCACATTCCAAGTATAATTCGATCGCATGTCTTAAGTGCTTTATTCCAGGAACCCCCTCTAGCAATGAAGAAATAGGAGTAAATGTCATATTGATCACATCTGGAGTTGTTTCTACAGTCTTAGCCCATTTGGCATGGCTCTGCTCAAGATCATCACCCCCTCTTCTTCTGAAAATTACGGTTACATCCTGCAGCGCAAAGTTCGAGCACACAATTTCATTGCGCCAAAATGTAACTATGCATGTGAATAGTAGTGTGACTACGGACTATGTACATGGTGCAAAATATGACAAAAACAAACTCACAACTAAAGTGCCGCATGGTAATATTTTTATTCTCTACTTTTGTTTACCTTTTTCAGAAAAAATAAACAAGAAAATGTGTTTTGCCGATAGTGCTTTTTCTTGTTTTCAGTTTCAGTAATAAAAAACGGAACTTTGAAAATTATTGGAAACATGAATCTATTGTTCTTGAAAGCTTGTTTTCATTATGACGCTACGTTATGAAACATGTATAAATTTTATAAAAATTACTCATTTGTTAAATGAATAATTTAATTTTATATGACTATTATTTACCAATGGCGTTTTGTCATTTAGAGCTTTTAAACCAAAACTAAAGAAAACTAAAAGAATGGTTCTGAAAAACAGAAAACATACACCAATAGGAAAAAAAGCTTTACCCAATGAACCCTAACCTTGTCCTTGTATTTCAATGGACCGGAACTTGGGAGGCCTTTTGAATCTGAGAACCTCTGGTCGCCTATATCCTTCACATAATTTTCAATGTCAGACACTGACAAGGGAGACGACTGATGTTGTTTAATATAAACCACATCCCTTCCACCAATTGTTGCAGAGGTGACAATATGAGTGCCATAGTTTTCAATGAAACTGGGAAAAGAATTTCATGTAAGAGGGCAAGAAAAGATTTTCTTTGTTATGATTTTCTCTGTTCTCTTACACTATGTTTGAATCCCGGGAAATGCTAGTGAAATGTTAAATATACTAAAGAAAAATCTTTTCCATTGTTTGGCTTGTAAAATGTGAAATTTAAAATATTCAAATAGCTTAGTCTTTTTTAAATAAAGATAAACATATTTATAAAACTTGAAAAAAGATATAAACTAAATTGAGAGAGTATGATTCTATCATTTAGTATTTCTCACAAAACTATTTTCTTCTAATTTTCTCTCCTTAGTATTTTCCAGGTTCCAAACAGACCCTATAGACTAATTTCATTAGCAACATAGAAAGACGGGAGATAGTTGGGTGTCAAAAAGTATTTTATTCGGTTGCATCTTAAGTACTCAATCACCTTGCCAATGATGGTGGGTCCCAAGAACATGGAACAGCATGTTTGATTTCATCGCGCACAATTAAAGACTTTGATTTTGCAAGTTTTACAGTGAAGAGTGGAATCACATGTCCAATCATTGCAAGAGACTTTGTAGCTGCAGCATCAAGTCTCCAAGAACCGGTAAAATTAAACATGGCATTAAAGTGTCCAAGTGGAATCTGTCCATGTATACTTGACATGTCATTGAAGTATTTAGCCATCTGCAAATTGTGTAAACAAAAAGGAACTCTTTTAGACATTCCTGTGAAGTTAAGAAAGGAATTCTGCAAATTATATACGCAACGTGGAGTGAAAAGCCGGATGCATGAAATTAAGAAAAAAAGTAGTACCATGCATACATTTGTACCGACTATGAGACTGTAAAAAATAATCTCCCATCAAAGGATTGAATCAAAACGATTAACTAGTCTAAGGCAAGACCCTATAAACTCATCTATCTCTCTTCAATCTTTCAATGTTAGATTGATCTCAACGCCGTCGAAACGCAAAAGCTAGCACTAATAGCACAAGAAACTACACAATAATAAAAGGAATTAGATAGGGCATTGGAAGACAAGTAGAAAACTATGTTGGAGTTGATGGCATGAGACTTAAAGTGCCAACTACTTGTCGAAAATGAATAAACACTAAATATTCATGCAAAAAAAATAGTAGCAGAGTTTTATGCCAAAGTTATTGTCACTTCCCTTTATGTAAAATGTCAAGAACCAACAATAAGTTTAGGTAATTTTATAGGGGTGTCCCAATTGTTTTAGCATGCTCAAATCATTAAATACAATCAACAACAAGGGAATAGGATATATCTTACCATTTACCAACTAGAAAGGAGTAATGCAATTCACTATAATTATTCCATTACGAACAACAAAGTCCAAAATTTTACTTATGGATTTTATATGTAACACACTGTAAAGGTGAGAATCCTTGCCCAAATTTCATGTTCATTTCATTTCAAAACGAAACATTTTTCATTTACAATAATTTAGTGATTATCTTCCTGCTAAGAACATTCTTTTGAAGTTCCAATCCCACCAGTACCTTCACTTAAAAAATGGATCTTTAACATGAAAAAGCCTAATAATCTAAGGCAAGAATTGGGTATGGATGGAAACAAAAAAAAAAGACTAAATTTCACACCCAATTCAAAAGATAAAACTTCATCTCCAATAACAATGCAATAAGAATAAAACCCCAAGAAAATGGTAGAATTTGAGACCTCATGGAAGGTAAAGACAGGAGTGGCCTCAGTGGCTCGAAATCCTCCCCTGCACTGAATATCAACAGAGACATTAGGGACGAAAAGGCCAGAAGCCAGGTCAAGATTCTTGGTGCGTTCTTCATCCAGATGAACCAGGCGTGACCCGGGCGCTCCCTTGCAGTACAAGAGCCTGATATCCGATGTGACATCAAACCCTCTGCCCAGAGCTTGGATTGAGCTGCTTGCAGTGGCTACCAAATTCTCCATCGCCGGCCAAACAAAAAGAAACAAGAACCCACCAAATTATGAACACCCGATTCCCCCTAGAGCTTCTCCATTTTGCGAATCTGTTGATTTTTGGGGTTGGTCTGGTCTTCTATGCCCTCTCTACTCCGGAGTATATTTTGGTTGATTGATTCTTTTTTTTTTTTTTAGTTTTCTTTTTGGTCAGCGTTTAGACCTGGGGAGATGCTGGCTTTTGACTGTGATAATGACAAGAAACGCGTTGTCTTGTGGAATCAGGCAAGGGCACCCATACCCAATTGTAAAGTCCATGTTTCCTCCAACCTTTTGACACGTAAAAGTCGTGTAAGAACTATGAAGACGAGGAACATTTGTCAAAAAAATCTAAAAAGACGAGGAAGTTGAGATGATGATGCTCAAGCTTTATTCGGTGTTGTTAGGCGATAGTAGGATGAGGAATGCCTCAAAGTACACCATTTGTACACCATTGATCTTAATTTTTTATTTCTTTTTTATTTTTAATTTCTTTTTTTTCTTTTGCATTTGTGTGGTGGAGATAGAGAGGGTACAATATTTGGTGTACTCCTAGTATTTTTGTATTATGTTAGGTCATATTCATGTTTCCTACGTGTAATTGTTTCCACCGATTTCTCGAATTTTCTAAAATCTTTCCTCTTACAATCATTTAAAAATATTATATTAATATCCTAACAATTAGTTTTCCATTTTTGGTCTCCTATTTACTCCATACATAATATTAATCTTAATTTATAAACTTCCAAGATAATTCTAAGATAAAAACATAATATCCCAATTTGATCCTATGAAAATAAAGTTTCGTTTAAATATAAAAAGTAAAGAGCATTATTTATATGTTATCTAAAAATAAATATGAATAATATATATTCCCCATATATTTAAAAAATTATTGTTAAAAATCAAGTAATATTTAATCACTATATTTAACTCTAAGCATGTTTGATTAGTAGAAAAATATTTTCTATAAGAAAATAATTATCAAGGAAAATTATTTCTCCCATATTTTTCGTTGTTTGTTAAGAAAAAAATTATCGTCTTATATACAATGCTAAGATGCATATGTGAATAGTATTCTCGCCTATTTCACAAGCCTTCTTTGGGCCGGTTTTGGGCCTATCTTCGCTGGGCCGGATTGGGCCTCCCTTGACAGCTATTCTCTAGCTCTCTTTGAGTGTTGTCAAATCAATTTTATATGAGTTGTCCAATCGGTGGTGCTTTGCTTCATTATATGGTGTGTTGCTCTATAAAGTAAAGTAATGATACTTTATGGAGGAAAGTGCCAAGCTTTAGGTCAAATCAATTAAATAAATAAATTTGCACAATCCAAGCATTTAATGTGTAGGTAATTAGTTCATTCACTAGGTATTATATATACACCCTTCGTCCTTCTAAGATCTTCTCGTTTTGACTTTTTGCGGTTTTTAAGGAGAGTTAAAAAAAGGTGAAAGTTTACAAAATACCCTTAATTAAAATTGGTGGGATGTATTAAAGAAGGTGAAAAAGGTGTAATAAATAAAGTAAGTGGGGGTAGTTGTGGTATTTTAATGTTAAAAAAGGTAATGAGAAGATCTATGTGGGACAAATAAAAAGGCTTAATGGGAAGATCTATGGGGCACGGAGGGAGTACATTTCTTTGAGCATTATGATAAGCCACTTCATTAAACAACCCTATTTGAAATTTCGTATTTATGGCTCAAATTTCTCAAAAGAGTTCAAAGACAATGTTTACTCTGATTGCGGAACTGGACAACCGTCGGACAACATGGATGCTCATGTTAAGAGCTATTCGGGTTTACTATGTTTCGAGGTGGGCGAAAGGTGGAGATTCCATGAAAATTGTCTTTCACGATGAGCATGTATTGTATTTTTTACGACCAATATCTCATAATCTCATACCATCTACTTTTTGTACAAGGAAGAGGATTCACGCTCATCTTAGCTGACCGGAAAAAATGCGTTTGAAAAACAAATCACTGAGCCATAGCAATAATGTGCAGCGCATATATATTTCTAATATATATAATGCATTTTAAATATTTCATTCTATATTCATATGTTAATTTAATCCTATCAAATTCCTACATCAATACTTTCTCTAATTATTTAACTTTTGATTAGATCGTGCAACGCACGGTTCGAGTCTAGTTTTTTTCAAAAAAAAAACATTTTTAATGGTTAAGATTTTAAACTTGATATTTAAAAATATATTTTAAAGATATTTTCAACTATTTTAGCATCATGAGGCTGGTGGCATATTGTGGGGGTGTTGGTGCAGGCCGCGAGGTAGAGAGAAGGGATATGGCTGATGACGCGAATTGACTAGTGGCGGAAGACAGTGGGGTAGGGGGTGGGGTGGGTCCGAGGTGAACAAGCAAGGTGGGTGTGGAATGGGGATAGTAGGGTAGAAGGGGGCAAGAAGTAGGGGTGGCAATGGTAAGGGTTAGGGAGAGTTGGGAGACGTGGGCATGGGAGTAACGGAGGTGGGGCCGTAGGGGTGGCGGATGTCGGCAAGCGGAGTGAGTAAGAATTTTCTTTTGAAAGTAAACGGAAATCATTCTCCCCTTGATGAGACAACATTTTCCTACAACTTATATATTACGAAATATATGTGACCAAAAATACTTCCCGAAAAATAGAACCCAAATTTTCTGGTAAAATGGAATTCAAACAGATCCTCTAATTCTTTTCGTTTTTCAATCAACTAAATGTATGTGTGGAATGTTACTTGGTACAGAGTATAACACTTAATAGTGACGCTGAGTCCTAAAAAAAAAAAGAATACTAACTTATCGTTACCAATACGTTGACTGAATGATTGACCCGATCCGACTGGTTAACTCATGACCCAGTTCTCTGGTTCAAATAGCATTATGAGAAGAAATTATAGGAGTGGGTTGGCTATTGCAATTCCACCCCCTTGTCCGACACCCCCGACCTCAGCAATTTCGCCTCTTCCTCCCCATTCAGCCGTTTGTCCGACTTCGTGTTTTCTGTCTTCACCGACCCATTGGTCACTGAAGAGATAACAAAAAGTACATTAGTCTCAGTAAAATAATACAAAGGTAAAAATGTGTATGTGGTTGAAAGTGATGCAGAAGAGAGAAAGATTGTGAGTCAGCAATATGAGGTTTTGCATTGGATGATTTAAAAAAATAAAACAAAACAGTGTTTTTTTCTCACCGGACGACGAAGATTGCATTCCAGAATACTTTTCTCTAAGTGCGTGAAAATTGTACTCATCCCCATACATAGTTGCGTCCGAGCTGAGCTCGCTGACATCAGCGTCCCCTTCAAGCATGCGCACCACTGCAGACATGGTTGGTCGAAGCGCTGGTGACGGACTGGTGCACAGCAGTGCCACTTTGATCATTCTCAGTGCCTCCTCCCTGTTAAAACTTGATCCCAGATTGGGATCTACCAGCTCCAGCAAATTCCCCTTCTTTTGTTGAACTAGGGCCTGCAAGACAAGTCCTTTTATGTAGTATGATCAAAGGAGGTTTTCTTGGTTTAAATTCTTTTACTTTGTTTTAGTGGAGGAAAAAGGTGGCCTTGAATCTTGCTATGAGTTGAGGGACCGGGTTATAGATTTTTCATTTCTTACCCAGTCAAGTAGGCAAACGTAGTCCTCATCAGGACGAAACTTCATGTTGTTTATTCCAGACACTAATTCTAGCGTCAGAACACCGAAGCTGTACACGTCAACTTTGTAGGTTAAGTAGCCCCATAATGCATATTCAGGGGCCATGTATCCACTGCATAAGAGACCCACAACAACATTACTTTCATGTAGACACAAGTTTACATGCAATTTGGCCATTTCGGTATGCCATAATAATATCAGCAACAACAACTCAGTTGAGTCCTACAAAAGTAAGGTCTGAGTCCTACATGCAATTTGGCCACTGCTACCTCACTATTAAAAGAAGCACAAACAGTTTGAAGAGCCATTTTGCTTTATTCCATCATACCCAAAGCCAAAAAATCGAGAACATTAAAATCCCTTGTCAGGGAAAAATATCAGGTTATGAAGAAGAAGAAGAAGGGGGAATCAATAACCAAAGGAACATAAATAGCTCACATTGTTCCTGCAACTCTGGTGCTGATATGAGTGTTCCCCTCGTCATCAAGTCTGGCCAAACCAAAGTCTGCAATTTTTGGATTGAGGTTTTTGTCAATGAGTACATTAGCAGCCTTTATGTCCCTGTGGACGATTTTTAGAGCTGACTCCTCGTGCAAGAAAGCTAAACCTTTGGCTATGCCAACAGAAATTCTTTGCCTGGTTGGCCAGTCTATTGCCAGTCGTGATGCTTCAGGACCTAAAGGAAATTTTGGAATTGAATTTACTCAAAAAAGGGGGGTTCCAAAAGTTTGTACCTTCTTAACTATTAATTACGGTGTACTCCATAACAATTAAGTGATTGACAAAGAGAATAAACAAAAGGAGACATACCCAATAGAGCACGGGCAAGGCTGTTGTTCTCCACGTACTCATATACAAGTAGAAGCTGATGTCCTTCTACACAGCATCCATAAAGTCTCACAACATTTGGGTGTTGCAAACCAGAGATGATTCCAATTTCATTAACAAACTCACGGTTTCCTTGTTTTGACTTGGACGAAAGCTGTTTAACAGCAACTATGGTACCATCTAGTAGTGTTCCCTGTTTATTACAACAACAAATACAAAAAAAAAAAAAAGGCTGTGTTATCATTTAGGCTGTAATTTTCATGGCATACAGAAAAAAATCAATTATATAAAAAACTTTTACAGCATAGGGCAAACTGAACTCTTTACACACACACACACACACACACCTTGTAAACAGCTCCAAAACCACCTTCTCCAAGTTTATTTGCAGCACTAAAGTTATCAGTGGCAGCCTTAATTTGTCTAAAAGTGAAGCGGCCAGTTTTCAGATCAAGCCCAGCTAGTTCTGTTCAGAAACAACTTCATGAAATCACTTTCCATTTAAAAGAGAACCCATGACACAAGTTTGTATGCTGCAAGTATGATCTGAGTAAAATAATGAGATGCAGGGCATTTGTGGGCACCACCTTGTTCCTTAGATAATTTTCTTTTTGAATAGCTTTTTCTCCAAGCAATACCAAGAACCATGAGAATGAGTAATAATGGAGTAGCCACAGAAACAGCTATAATGAGAGCCTTCCTGCTATGATTAGAAGGAGGCTCAAAATCTGTTGCAGAAGAACAAGTTTAACGATGTAATATGTAATTGAGATAAAAGAGAGAGAACACTACATTAAATAACAACAGCCGCTATTACAACAAGAATAATATATTACTCTCTCCCTCTCAAAAGAGAGACATGTTTGATCCAGAGCCAAAGCTGAAACTTTAGAGACCCAACGCGAAATCTATATCTTGGGTCCTTCATTATGGTCTATTGGTCTCAAGTTTCAAGTCTAGTGAAATAAATATCTTGCAAACAGAAGTTGTTGCTCAAAGCTGTGTACTATAGTTCTATCATTTTGTTTCCATATTATCTCATGAAGTTCTTTTGTATTCTTACATTTCGCTAAAAACCTATATGTAGCAAGCCGCATACAAGAGTCAAGAAAGCCAATTCCCTCATTTTGGGAACTTGGTTCTGTTGGATACAGCTTGTTCATTTTGTTACACTTTGTTACTCAGTTAGTTAATAATCTGTTAGTCAGTTGTGTTAGTTAGAAGTTTTGTTACAGTCTGTTATTTTCTTTCTCTGTTGCTTTCCCGTAGCTTCTTCTCTGTATAAATAGGCCCTGTTCTTCTTCCCAGAACTGCTGCTGTAATCACATAGCCATAATCAATGTCTTCATCTTTCTTCTAGCTTCTTGCATTCATCTTCTTCTTTTCGTGATCAGATTCAGATCAACATGGTATCAGAGCTGCAATTTTGATCGCGACTCAATCAATTTCAATTCAATCTCAGCGATTCAATCGATTCTTCATCAGTTTTCATTCAACTCTATTGATCCTTTATAGAATTCTTCATTTTTTTTTCTGATCTTTCGTCATGGCTTCAAACGCAAACGGAAATTCAAGTTCAGTTGATGCTTCCGATCCATTATACCTGCATCCTTCAGATCATCCAGGCCTTATACTTATCTCCAAGAGATTGGAGACAGTGTTTTATATGCAAACACTGTGGCTGAAATGTGGACTGAATTGGATGAGAGATTTGGTCAATCTAATGGGGCTAGACTGTATCAGGTTCAAAAGGATATCTGTTCAACTACTCAAGGTAATCTAGATGTTGCTGGTTATTATACTAAGCTCAAGAAACTCTGGGATGAGTTAGCATTGATATTGAATCTGCCAAAGTGCACATGTGGTGCCATTCAAGAAATGATGAAACAGGATCAGAATCAGAAGTTAGTTCAGTTCTTAATGGGGCTTAATTCTGACTATAATACCATCAGAGGTAACATACTGGTAATGAGACCTCTTCCCTCAGTGTCCACTGCTTATGGAATGATTATTCATGAAGAAAAGCAGAGAGAAATCCAAGGAAACACTCAGTTCATGCCTGAACATGCTTCTTTGAATGCTAACAGCCAAGCATCATACAAAGGAAAATATGATGACAAGAGAAACCTCACATGTGAACACTGCAAGAAAAGAGGCCATACTGCAAACAAGTGTTACAGGATAGTGGGTTTTCCAAAGGATTTCAGGTTCACCAAGAGCAAGAGAGTGGCTGCTGGTGCACTTTCTGGAGGAGAATGTGAAGTAGATGACTCTAAAATGGAAAGGCAGATCAATCCAGAATTATGTAGTCAATTTGTGAAATTTCTCAGCTCTTTTCAAGGAGACAAGACTCACTATCATGACAGTTCAATGTCACAGGCTTTCACAGCACAA
>OOIL02002240.1:1308599-1364858 GCA_900332095.2 Cuscuta campestris
AGTTCAATGTCACAGGCTTTCACAGCACAAATGGCTGGTATGCTCCAATCTTCCTCTGATTTTTTGGTAAATCATATGTGTAATAATGTGCATGCAATTGATGACTTTACTTGGATTCTAGATACTGGAGCTACTGATCATATGTGTTCTAATTCCCATCTTCTCACTAAACTCAAAACCTTGTCATCCCCTCACCACATTACTTTACCTAATAATCAACAGATCATAGTCACCCAAACTGGAACTGCACACTTGCCTTGTGATATCACTCTTGAAAATGTGTTGTTTGTTCCTGAATTTAAATTCAATCTTTTATCTCTTGGAAAACTTTGTACTGATCTTGGTGTCACAGCATGTTTCACAACAAATGTCTGTACCTTGCAGGGCCTTTCCAAGAGGAGGCCAGTGGAACTTGGTAGAAAGCAAGGTGGTCTATATCTCACTCCTGTTTGTTCCTCACCATCAGTTTGTTCCTCACCATCAGTCTCCCATGTCAATATTTCTCACAGTTCTTCTGTTTGTAAAGAGTCCAATGTAGTTGTTTGGCATAGGAGACTGGGTCATTTACCCATGTACAAACTTCAGCAACTTTGTATTTCTGATAATAAAAGTTTGTCATCTTTGTCCTGTTGTGATGTATGTCCCAAAGCTAGACAACACAGATTGTCTTTTCCCATTAGTCAAACTCATTCTAATCATTTGTTTGAACTTGTACATTTGGATTTGTGGGGTCCCTACCATACTAAAACATACAATGGTTTTCAGCATTTCCTCACCATCGTCGATGATTTTTCTAGAGCGACGTGGACATACCTTTTGGCAGCAAAGAGCAATGCTCCTGATGTCATCCAATCTTTCATAATCATGATTAAAACTCAGTTTAATGCCCAAATCAAAACCATCAGATCTGATAATGCCTTAGAACTGGGTAAGAGTAAAGCTCTCTCTCAATTTTTTCTCTCAAAAGGAATCATACACCAAACCAATGTCAGAAACACCCCTCAACAAAATGGTATTGTTGAACGCAAACATAAACACTTGCTTGAAACCTCTAGAGCTCTCTCTATACAGTCTAATATTCCTCAAAAGTTTTGGGGTGAATGTGTGTTAACTGCCACTTACCTCATAAACAGGTTTCCTACCAAACTCTTACAAGGAAAATCTCCATATGAGGTTCTTTTTGGTGCCAAACCTAAATATGATCACCTTAAAGTGTTTGGCTGTCTATGTTATGTTTCCACTCAAAAACAAGGTCGAGATAAATTCCAAGACAGGGCTTCAGCTTGTATTTTTCTGGGATATCCTCTTGGTCAAAAGGCCTACAAAGTGTATGACCTTGTCACACACAAAATCACCACTTCCAGAGATGTTGTTTTTCATGAGTCTCATTTTCCATTCCAAACAACACCTCCATCAGATCCTCTTTTCCCTTCTCATCAGGATTACACTCAACCTCTGGAGGATTTTACTTCAGCCTCTTGTCCAATCCCTTCTTCCTCTGGAATTTCAGCTTCTATTCCAGACCTTCCAGTGTCTCATTCTTTTCCTTCAAATGACTCTTCTTCCATATCTAATGAGATCCCTAATAATCATGCCTCTTCCTCTTCTTCTTCATCTTTAAGAAGATCCATCAGAACCCACAAAGCTCCTGGTCATTTACAAGATTATGTCTGCAACTCTTTTCTCCAAGACTCATGCTCTTTTACCTCCATATCCAGTACATGTCCCCATACCCTTACCTCTGTCCCTACCAAAACCCACATATGCTTAGGAGCTCTAACCAAGTCTAGTCAACAGTTTTTGCACATTGTTTCATGTATGCAGGAACCAAAGAATTATGAGGAGGCAAAGAGTGATCCAGCTTGGCAAGAAGCTATGAATTTGGAATTCAAAGCATTGGAGGATACAGGAACATGGGAAGTCTGTGATTTACCTAAAGGCAAGAAGCCTATCAGTTGCAAATGGGTTTACAAGCTTAAATTCAAATCAGATGGGACTTTAGAAAGGCGCAAAGCTCGGTTGGTCATTCGTGGTTGCACTCAGAAAGAAGGCATAGACTACCAATGAAACCTTTTCACCTGTGGTCAAAATAACCACTGTTAGGGCCCTTATCTCTGTTGCAGTCAAACACCAGTGGACTATGTTCCAACTGGACGTTAACAACGCTTTCTTGCATGGTGATCTAAATGAGCACATATACATGAAACCACCCCCTGGTTTGCAGCTTTCTCATCCTTCTCAAGTCCTCAAGCTTCGCAAGTCTTTATATGGTCTGAAGCAGGCCTCAAGACAGTGGTATGCCAAGTTAAAGACCACACTCAAATCTAGAGGCTACAATTCTTCCAAGAATGATTACTCTCTCTTTATCAAACATATTGATTCTTCTGTGGTTTATCTAGTTGTCTACGTGGATGATATACTCATCACAGGCAACCATCTTGAGGAAATTACAAATCTGAAGAATCACCTTAATGCCTTGTTTAAAATCAAAGACCTAGGAACTCTCTGTTACTTCTTGGGTTTGGAAGCCATCCATGATAGTAAAGGGCTTATATTGACTCAACGCAAGTTTACCCTGGGTCTTCTTAAGGCTTTTCAGTGCCCTCCTTCTGCTTTTGCTGTTTGTCCCTTGGAAGCCAACTTGCAACTCAAACTCAGCACCGGGGCTCCCCTTCCAGATCCTACTCTGTATAGGTGTTTGGTTGGGAAACTTAACTTTCTTACTCACACTCGCCCAGACATTGCCTTTGCAGTTCAATTCTTGAGTCAACTTATGCAGGACCCTAGACTCCCTCATTGGGAGGCTGCTCAATACACCCTTCATTATTTGAATTCAGCTCCTTCCCAAGGATTATATTTCAATGCTTCTCTTGATTTTTCTATGGAAGCATATTGTGACTCTGATTGGGCCTCATGTCCTAACACTCGTCGTTCGGTGAGTGGATATTTCATCCTCCTAGGTGGCAGTCCCATCTCCTGGAAGGCAAAGAAACAACACACTGTTTCTTTAAGTTCTGCCGAAGCTGAATATAGATCTCTCCGTCGTGTTACTGCTGAGTTGGCTTGGCTATCTCGTTTGTTTGCAGAGTTTCAGGTTCCCAATATCACTCCCATTCCAGTTCGATGTGACAGTAAAGCTGCAATTTACATTGCCTCCAATCCTGTTTATCATGAGAGAACCAAACACATTGAATTGGATTGTCACTTTGTTCGAGAAAAACTTCAAGAAGGTCTTATTACACTGACTCATGTTCCCACTACTGCGCAGCTTGCTGATCTCTTCACTAAGAGTCTTCCTGGAGTGCTACATCACAAGCATCTTTCCAAGTTGGGGGTTCATCCACCTCCAACTTGAGGGGGGGGTGTTGGATACAGCTTGTTCATTTTGTTACACTTTGTTACTCAGTTAGTTAATAATCTGTTAGTCAGTTGTGTTAGTTAGAAGTTTTGTTACAGTCTGTTATTTTCTTTCTCTGTTGCTTTCCCGTAGCTTCTTCTCTGTATAAATAGGCCCTGTTCTTCTTCCCAGAACTGCTGCTGTAATCACATAGCCATAATCAATGTCTTCATCTTTCTTCTAGCTTCTTGCATTCATCTTCTTCTTTTCGTGATCAGATTCAGATCAACAGGTTCTTTTGGAGAAGGAACGGGAACAAGCAAAGATAAAAAATAATCTATCTCCAAAAAAATCCCAATGCTGAAGCAAGTCCACTTTTTTTAACCAGGAGTTTTTTTTCTTTTGGTTCAGAAGGAGTATTATATTATATAGCATTATGATTACCAGATACCACAGAGATAGCTGACACTAAAGAACCATATTTTCCTCTGACTGGAACTGCTGTAGTTCCTTTCCCAGCATAGTGAAAGCGCACTTCTAGAGTTTTGTCTGTGACAGTTGCATTAAATTTCAGTTTCAAGGGTATATCAACACCTTTAGCTATACTTTTGATGTCAAAGTCCTTCAAGACGCGTACACCCTGTGAAAATGCTACAAACTGAGTCCATTGCATTTTCATTATTTTTTTTAAATGTCCACTGTAAATTTTACCTGGATATAAACATCAAAGAGCCGTCTTCCAAGGCTTTGGAATGATCTATTATCCCTTATAACAATTTCAGCAAAATGTAGAGTGATCGTATAATTTCCATTTGCCAAACAGCGTCCATAGTAAGTTAAGGATAAAGGAGAGACACGAGCTGTCGTGTAAAGTTCGGATTCATTTCCCTTTATAACAGATACATTATTTGCTGTATAGTCAGAAATGGTTCGGTTTCTATCCCAAAAGTCCCCTGTACTACTGGTAACCCAATTCTCGTTGGGGTGAGCAAAGTTTGTAGATCCCGCTGAGGCTTGATCATCATCATAAGTTATATCTCCAACCGCAACTTTGGGACCGCCACAATTTATATGGAAAGAATACCAATCTGAAGTGTATAAATTCAAAAGGTTGCAAAATAAACAGTGTGAGTGTGTGTGTAGATATTGTCAATTCAAATTTGAATGAAAAAACTGTGCCGACTGATAATTCATCATTTCATCTATTCTTTCTTTACATTTCCAGAAACTTTTTCATGCTTCTCAAATACTGGGGGCAATGCAAAGGTCAATGAGGTTGAATACGTACTAAAGTACTAACCTTTAGAGCAAGAACTCAAACATTTCCCAGCTTCTCTACAATTTCAGAGAAGAAACTCAAGAAAGTCACAACCAGACTAAGATGGACAAAGCAAGCACGATAATAGCAGTTTCTATTGAAATGATTCCACTTAATGACGCTAAGTCTTACTTATTATCCCATCCGCGGAAGGTTTTGAACAAGTTTCTGAAAACAGGATAAAAAAAGCCCTGATGAATATGTTTCTTGTGAACCATTAAAAGACATGGACGTAAATCTTGGACTTACAAGCTATCGCTACAAGTTGATGGAACTGAACTCTCACTGAAGTTATTGTAAGAAATATCTATTTGCCTGCAAATGAAATGTTACATGTACTAAGAGGATGTAAAACATATATTTTAAGTACTTTTGCTCAGGAAGCAACAAAAGAAACATATTAGCAAGCAGTAGAGAAATTAAAGGTATAAGAAACATACGTTCTGGGATCTCGACTTACTATCCAACCTGGTATAGGCCCAGTGAAAGAGTTGTTCGTCAGTAACCTAGAAGTTTGGGCATTATTTCAGTTCATAAGGAATTGCATATTTTTTATATAATTTCAAACAGTTTGGTACACACATCATTTCCATGTTACTCAGACCATCAAGATTTGGTACTTCACCTCCCAGATTGTTGAAACTCAGATCTCTGTAGAAAAGAAAAGAAATGCTTCTTAGGCAGACTATATTTTTGTATCAGTGGAAATGATGGCTAATGGAGCTAAAAGTCTCTGAACAATGTTTTAGTTTTGGGCACATATTGGACCAAATCAAAATGGCACATTAAACTTCTTTTGCTTCTCACTTTCTAATGAAGTTTAGGGAAGTAAATGCAGCAATACATCTTGACCGCCTAGAACCCAACGGAGTTGAGATTATATTGGATTGTTGGTGTTGGTGTTTTTGTAGTCACTACAAGAATTTGTCTGGTCTGCAACGGAAATGATAATAATTTTAGAATGTATGGAGACGTGTTCATTACTACCTCTGTCCCATAATTATGTTCCTATGTTGATTTGGCTTGCTTTTAATGAAGTGAGCATTGTGTGTTTCGGAGGAAAGAGACATTTTCAACCAAAGAATCTTTTCCTAAAAAGGAACATGGAACAAAATCTTGAGAGGACCCAAATCGGAAAGAAGGAAAAACATCATGGGAACTTGGGACTATCTATGTACTTTAGGTATAAGCTTCTCTTTCTCAGTAAATACAAAACCAAAAAACTAAAACATCAAAGCATATAAAAGGAAGGGAGCATAACAGAAGAACCCAAAGCAACTAGGAATTACAGTGCACGCAATGGCGTCATAGTGCCCACAAAATCTGGTATTTTCCCTGATAAATTACAGCTCCTCAACTTCCTGCAACAAGAATTCATTTCCTCCAAGATTATGGAAATTGTAAAAGTTTGACCATTTTTTAAGGAAGAAAAGAGTGTTACTTACAACTTAGTCATGACTGTCATGTCTTTTAACATGGGAAACACAGAGGCACCTCTAATTAAGTCACTAATTCTCCTGCACGGCCATTTTAAAAAGATTAATAGGCTAGTAAAGCTACATAAACCATAACTGCATATCATAGTAGAAATTTTCTTGAAGCATTTTCTCACAGTTCAGTTAAATTTGTCAAAACAGAAATGCTTGAAGGTATTGGTCCTTCAAACCCACCAGCTTCAATCTCTCTGTATTCATAAACCAAGTGTTATATATAGAAGTCTTAGATCATTGAAGTAGAAATGTTGGCAGAAAGTCTTACATGTTTTGAAGATTTTTCCAAGCCTGAAAGTTAGGCAATCTCCCACTGAAGACATTCCGGCTCAGCCTACTGTATAGGTGAAACTCAAATCAAAATGACTGAAGAGTATTTTTCTTTTCTTTAAAAACTGTATATCAGGAACGGTGAGCGTACAGTTCTGTCAATTTGGTCAGATTATTCAATTCCACTGGGAGCTCACCTGTGAGATTGTTTGCAGAAAGAATACTGCAAAAAGGAAAATAAAACAGCATGAATAATATGGGAATACAAACATTAAACTTGACTTATTGAGACACGCATAGAGTCCATACAGTCTCTCTAAATTGACAAGTTTCCCAAGTTCCTTTGGAATAGTTCCATTAAACATGTTATTCTCCAGACTCCTGAAAAAGCCATCAACCTTTAAGTAGTACTCAAGAGATTCTTGAAAAAGTCAAAATAAAGATATGATGTGCATTCCCATAAGGTGCAAGGTAAAACACATACATTATAGCTAACGTAGTTATATTTCCCACATATGTTGGGATGGGTCCTGATAATTGGTTGACAGCAACACCCCTGCAAGCAAACCATATCGGCTAACATGGTTAAAAATGGTTTACACATGTTTGATTAGTGGAAAATGGTGGTAGCACTCACAGGAACTGCAGTTTGGTAGATGCCCATTCACGGGGGATTGTTCCACTTAAATAGTTACGAGTAAGGTCACTGTAGAAAAAAAGTAAAATTATATATCGATCAAGAACCTGAGACTCAGATATGCTATAACAGGAAATTTTCAGTACATTTTCTTGATGAAAGGTAACTTTGACAAGGAAGGAGGGAGGACACCTGCTAAATCCTGTGAAGTAAGAGACCTGCTTACATAAAACAGAAACTCTCAGAATTTCATTAATGACTAGGCAAAATAATGGAGTTCAATAAGGAGAGACGGAACAAACATGGTTTCGACATGGCAAAAACCATCACCATATGTACAATTGCAGAGAAGGGAGTTTTGATAGATGGGCAAATCGTCACGGTGTGGGGTGTTCCAGCTCGAGTCCCCATCACACGGATTCAAGCGGAAGTTCCAATCCTTTTTCCCCAACTGATCAGCTATTTCGCGAAGAGCTCCCACTGAAATTTCCACATGAATTCACCAAGATACTCAGATAAAATAACCTCTGGAGAAGTAAAGTTCAACACCTTTCCATATGCTGCCCAATAAATGTGCTCATATAAGCATTCCTCACCTCAATCTCTAGACCTAACTTGATCTACTTAAATCATAAAGTCTCTCATTAACACATTCTTGAGTTGTTTGTGGTTTAACAAAAATGGGCACTTCAAATTTGGAACAAGCGAACTTTATAAACAAACCATTAACAATAAAAGAATTCAAACATAGCGAACAAAAAGATCAGAAGATGAGAAACAAAATGCTTATAAGAATAAAGATTTTGCCTTCAGCCTGGGGTAGAGGAAGAGCCGGAGCTTGAGCTTGAATTCCATGGAGGTTGAAGCAGAGCAGCAAGAAAAGAAAGAAGAGCACAGTATTCGAGCTCAGAAATGGTGCAATCATTTCTCAAGAATCAACAGTGGACAGGGATGATTCAATAATGGGGAAAACCATTTAAGATTTCTTTTAAAATTTTAAATTGAAAAATGCTAGGGGTATCCCATTTGTCTCCCACCCCCATTACCACATAAATGGAATGGAATTTTTAAAAAAATTAAATAAATAAAAAATAGATAAAAATAAATGGTGAAGAAGGGAGTGGGGGACAAATGGAGTACACCCCTAACATTGATCTTTTAAATTTATCCACACAAAAAATAATCATACTCCGTAATAAAGAATCATGAGGATAGTCAATAATGGGTTCTTGCTTTCTACCCGGCTTGAGTTATTTATCAATAACAATAATGGCTTAGAATTACTTGTAGCTTTTGGCAAGTATTAGAATTATTTATAGATTTTAAGTAATCTTGAGTGATATTAGTGTTTGACTTCTTTACTAATGCTTTCAAATACTTAATAATCATTTTTACTCTAGGAGAAGAGAGTTTTAGGCCCCATTTGGCATAAGAGATTAGTGTTAGTATTTTGAAATGTTATCTGACGGTAATATTTAGTGTTTTTTCAAATTAATCTACACCATTAATATTTTATCCAAAATGCTAACGCTAATTGAATACGCTCTTCTCAAACAAGGCCTTAAAAACTAATAAAGAGGTAAGTCTTGAATTTTCATGTTTTTCGATACATTAGTTTCCAACTTACATAAGGCAATCAACTCACTGTTTTTAAAAAAATAAAAATAAAAATCTTTGTTTAGAGCTTAAATTATTAATTTCTGAGTTAATAGCATGAGCGCCCCCTGTGGTTTATAAAAAGAGCGTCAAAACCCCTTCTATTTTCAAAAGTTATCTGTAAAGTCCCCGTGGTTTCTAAATAGAGCACACATGCCCCCCTTACCTATTTTTAAAGCAAAAATGACATTTATGCCCTTTGTTTTCCCCGATCTTGAATTTTTCTAATTTCAATTTCCTTTATTATACAAATATATAAAATGAAATATACGCTTCCCATCTCAAATTAGAATTTTTCATAATGTACTTTTGAAAATAAAAGATTTTTTTAGAGAATGTTATGAAAAATAAAATATTATGTACAAAGTAAAAAGTAATAATAGTTAAAAAAGGTAATGAAAAGAAATAAAAATATAAAAAATAGTCTCTTTCTTTAACTCCATATTTTGTTTCATCTTTCAGTTCTTCATTTTTTAAAGTCCTTAAAAAAATATTTTACTTTTAAAAACAAATAAGTTAGAATTTTTAATTAGAGATAGAGTGAGTATATATGTTATCCAATTTTTTATTTTACTTATTTTACTTTTACTTTTAATGAGAAAGTGTATTTATTTCATTTTTGTAACATTTTCTTAAAAAATTATTTTTTTGAAAATTAAATAAATAAAAAAATTTAATTTGAGAAAGAGGGCGTATATTTTGTTTTATTTATTTGTATAACAAAAAATGTAAAGAAAAGAGTGAAATTTGAAAATAGAGAAAAACCAAGGGCGGAAATGACATTTTATGTGTAAAATGGGCAAGAGGGGGTGTCTATGCACTATTTAAAAATCATAGGGGTTTTACAAATAAATTTTGAAAGTAAAGGGGATTTTGGCGCTCCATTTGTAAACTACGGGGGGACCCATGCTATTATCCCATTAATTTCCAGTTCTTTCTAATTTCTTTTAACCCCTTCTAGTTTCTTCAATATTGTTTTTAAATATTCTCATTTTCTTCAAACTCTTTCTACTCCCTAAACAATTACTCTAAAAACGGTGTATTTTTAATGTCATTATTATTATCATTATTACTATTATTAGCATTATCTTCATTATTATTATTATTATTACGACTATTATGTCCATAACTATTGTTTATAAATTATTTCATTTTTTTATTTTTTCCATGTCACTATTTTTATGATTCGCACTCTCCTAAATTGATATGAGGAAAACATTTTTCAATTTTTTATAAAAATTTTTGGAATTCAAGATGTTTTAGGGAAAAAGACTAAACTATAACTGATGATCTAAGATATATAACTGAGTAAATTACAACTCAAAATCGGAAAAGGAACCTCAAGTAATATTGCTTAAAAGAGGAGTTCTTCAGTTCCCTCATTACATATATGACAAAAGTGAAATAGTTGCCATCACATTTACAGAACCTTGCCACCAAACTTAGGCCGCGTCTCTGGTTTATTGACTGAACTGCCATAGTAATGATTAGTAGAGAGAGTTTCCCGGTGTCTCGGATTCCAAACTGGCTCCAAGATTCTGGGAAGACGATGACTCGGCAAAGTTGCCACCAGTACCAGAGTTGGAGCTTTGTCTTTCACGACGAAGGTCTTGTATGGCCTTAAGCCTCAAATCTTCAGGGTATGTACTGGCCTCTGGGAGTTCGTCTGGAACACGAATCCTCCCTTCAAGCATACCAAGAGCTTCAGACATGGTTGGCCTCAGTGATGGAGTGGCACTGGTGCACAGCAGTGCTACTTTCACAATCCCTTTTACCTCTTCTTTCTTCACATCAGATCCCAATTTCTCATCAGCCATCTCCTCTGCCTTCCCACTTAGCAGCAAGAAACAAGCCTGAAACATTTAATGCCACATACAGACACAAATTTTTCTACACCAAAAGCCTACATTTATCCCATAAACAATCATCAAGTTTTAAATTTCTACGTAATTTTTTTTGGTGTTAGTCCATTTTTTATGAACAAAACAAAACACGGTTTTTCAATGCAGAGTTGGGACATTAAACCAAGCTTTGTTTTGCTCTTGTTGGGTGTTGTTGGTGTGATATTAAGGCAAAGGAGAGAAGGGGATGGTACCCAATCTAAAAGACAAACACAATTGCCGATTGGTGCAAAGTTATTGTTGCTCTTCCCGCTAACAACTTCCAGCAGAACGATTCCAAAGCTGTAGACGTCTGCCTTGTAGGTCAAGTGACCCCAAAGTGCATATTCAGGAGCCATGTATCCTCTGGAATCAACAACCAAATGGCATGTCAACAAAAAGTCAAAATTCTACTCCTTCCGTCCAAATTTAAGTTGTCTGTTTACTATCCACAAGGTCAAACTTTAACCACGTTTTTTACTCAGCTTTTCTACCCATTTGAGAAAATAATATATTCTTATAGCATCTTGTTTTGTAGAACTTTTGATGTAGTCTTTAAACATATAATTTTTTTTTTCATTCCATACCAACTTTTAAATAAATTGAATTTAAAATAACTCCAGTCAAACCTCATAAACAACCGGCAATTTAAATTGGGAGTTGGGACAGAAAGAGTAATAATCAGAAGATGCTTCGAATGTGTTTGGCTGGAACAGCCAAAATTTTCCCTCTAAACAACCTTTTGGCTCCCCCATCCGAAACAAGTTTTGAGCCAAATGAGGGGGGAAATTATTCTTCTCCCCTCCAAGCAAACACATCCTCTAGAAGACACATTGACATCCATATCATTTGAATGGAATGAGTAGAGCTTGCTCACACTGTTCCTGCAATTCGAGTACTGATATGGCTCTTATCGTCTTCATTGAGCCTTGCCAGTCCAAAGTCTGAGATTTTGGGATTCATGTTTCCATCAAGAAGCACATTTGTCGCTTTAACATCTCGATGAACAATTCTGAGGCTGGACTCCTCATGCAGAAAAGTCAAACCTCTAGCAATACCAATACAAATCTTTAACCTTGTTGACCAGTCTAACACCAACTCATTTTCCTCTAAACAAAAAAAAAAGCAAGAAAAAAGGTGACCGATCAATTGTTAGGGTATGTTTGAGAGTTAGGCATTGGAGAGTTTTAGAGGGGATGCGTTGTTTATCATTTTCATGAAGTAATGTTGCGATATGATAAAATNCCCCCCCCAAGATCTAACTCTCAAACACTCTCTAACACTATGTTTGGTTCAGGAAATTAGGAAGAGGAAAATGCTAGGAAAATAAGGTAAATAAAACTAGAATCCAAATCTTGTTTTTCCTTACCATTTTCTTTTCTTTTCCTCCCAAATTTCTTTTCTTTTCCAATATAACCAATCACCAAAACTGTTTTTCCTTACCATTTTCTTTTCTTTTCCTTTCCGAATCCCTAGTGTAAGTGAACAATTGTAGGACATTGCTAAGGAACTTTCAGGCTTAAGTGAGAACTTACTGAAAAGAACATTGGCGAGGCTGTTGTTCTCCATGTATTCATATACAAGCAGTAACTGATCTCCTTCAACACAACCCCCAAAAAGCTTTACAACATTAGGATGTTGCAAACAAGAAAACATGCCCATCTCATTCAAAAATTCTTTGTTTCCCTGCCTTGATTTGGATGAGAGTTGCTTCACTGCTATTAATGTGCCATCAGATAACCGTCCCTACACGAGATCTTAAGTTGAACGATTCAAGCCAGTAAATGATGTAAGAAATAGAAATACACAAAAAGTATTCCCTCCGTCCTCGTTTAAACTCATTGTTTAACATTAAAAAAATTTGTTAAGAAAGTGAAAAATGTGTGGCCGGTATTCATCAAGTGGAGAGCGAAACAATATTAACCACATAATCCTTTCCTTAAAAGGAAGATAAATCTGGGACATACGGAAAAGGAAAGTGTGAAGACAAAATAGGAATAAACGATAAACATGGGGAATGTTTGGAACCGTACCTTGTATACTGGGCCAAAACCGCCTTCTCCGATCTTTTTTGAAGCATCAAAATTATTGGTGGCAACTTTTATTTGTTTTAACGTAAAGGTAACCATTTGTGAATCAACTTCTGGATCTGTCAAGAGTAAAGGTATCAGTTTTAAGTTTGTACATATCCATAGCATCATACTTTCCATTATAACATTCCCATTCTCTTCCACAAATCCAAACAGGGCACTAGCTAAATGTAGCTGTTTATTATGTCAAGTAAAATTATCTGTACCATGCCCCCCTCTACATTGTAGATAGCCATTCCACCATAGCAAGCCAAGTATGAAAAACACAACAACTGCACTCACTGCTCCAACAATACTGATAATAATCGGGTGCTTTTTTGTCCCACCTAAACAAGATTTCATATCTGCCAAAAAAAGGATAATGAAAAAACTAATTAGCTTTGTTGATTTAACAAAACTTATTATGTGCAACTTGTCTTTCCACCTTTTTTGAAAAACTGCACGAAAAATTAGCTCCGTTTAATAAAATGAGACTCTCTTTTGGGATGGGGGAAAACCAGAAAAAATCATTTTAATCATATGTGGTTTTGAACATTCAACGAATTACACACATTTCTAGCTATAACTATATATGCTATTGCTGTGAATGTTGCTTTGGGAGACTAACCTTCAGGACTAGAGTTAAAAGAAAAAGATGTCAATCAAACCATTGGGAACAGTACATACTTACACGGATTGACTGAGATAGCTGATACTAGGGGACCATAATGCCCTGAAAGAGGGATGCGTGTTGTCCCCTTACCAGCCCAGTAAAGGCGAATCTCCAAGGTGTTATCAATTACACTGGCATTAAAGTGCCTAATAACAGGCCTTTGCGCTCCTTGAGCCTCTTCTTCAATATTAAACCCTTTCCAAACTAGTTTGTCCTGAAACATAGCAGAAGGTTGGTAATAAACATTCTAAAACACTTATTATGAGAAGCATTAATTAGTACTTGCGGTCCCTTAAGCTTAACAAAATCATGGCAAGTGTGTGGCTGACCAATGGCTTAGGCAGCGGCTCGTATTGGAAAATAGAATTTGTAATAATTCGTCTCTAATTCATCTGACTTCTTTGTTTTACTGTAACTTATTTTTCTCGCAATATTGTAGTGTATGTAATTAAAAATATATGAAAGAGGGGTAAAATGACAATTTTGGGTGAGCTAGGGGTTCATTTCATCTAAATTATTACATACATTTACATTTTTTATACTTAAAAAATATCAGCTGCATCAATACCAAAATCCCAACAAGTTGGCGTCGACGGCCTTTAAAAATTTATAGTGCCAATAAATTGTATGAAATTATTCAACACTATAAATTCATGCGAAAGAAAATAGGCACTGTTCTATGCCAGATGCTCTTCCTGCCACAACCTTCTTAAGAATAATAAAAAAAATTCTAAAACAGTCATCAACATGGGTTACTCCACATGCATGGAAAAATCATGAAAACACACACTTGTCATGACTCTTACGGTGTCATGTCTCTCGCAAGTGAACAATTTTAACTAGTAGTTGATAGAAATAAATAACCTGAATGTAAATGTCAAATACACGCCTTCCAAGACTCAGGTATGTACTGTCATTTCTGAAAACAATCTCCGCGAAGTAAAGAGTCACATTATAGTTCCCATTCTCCAAGCAATAACCAAAGTAAGTAAGTGAAAGAGGAGAAATCCGCGCACTACTGTACAATTCAGAGAGGTTTGTTGATCGTTGTGACACAACAAAACGTGTGTTCTGAACATCACCATCATCCATGAAGTCACCTGTGCTGCTAAATCCCCAATCGTTACCTCCACTGCTAATGAAATATCTTGAAGCAGAACCACCTTCAACTCCTGCATCTCCCTCATATTCTACTTCACGGTTGCCACTTTCTTTAAGAGTAACATCATTTCCGCCACAATTTACATTTATAGAACAAACATCTGTTAAGGAACACAAAATTTTTACTTTGGATCCCCGCGTGATCTCAAGTCAATTTGATATGACATATAAGAACCATCTTCTACTATCATAGAAATTAAATCAATTTTTTCTGATATTTTTACTGATTTGTTTGACTTAAAGTCATGACATATATAAAACTGTAGAAGAAAAATTAGTTGAAGAGAAAGAAAAAAGGATATGAGTACTCTAGAATTTTAAATACATAGGTTGGAAATTGCTTTAGTATTTGATCGAAATAATTTCATAGCCGAAATGAAGCTTAGTGTAATGACACGTGAACTTAAAATGGAATTTACTTTTACAGCCATTATCAGATGTATATTACAAGAAACATAAAAACAACATTAAACAAATAGTTGGGCCATATTTGGAAAATGAAATCATCGTTAGTTTCTACTTTCTACGGTACGTGGAATTAGCAGAAAATTGGGAAAGACGTTTCAGATTTTTCTTTCATGCTATGTGATTTCCAAGGAGTGGAAAGAAATCCACTTACATCTAGGACAAGCAAGTTTCTCTGCACACGGAAGAGTTCTCCTTCTGTTGAAGAAAAAATAGGGAACAGTTTGCATTACTATTCAGTTTTAGACTTTATGTAAATGAGTACTATATCAAGTGTTCCGAATCTTTACTGCATGATGTTATCAAGACCAAAGAAATAAAATGAGCACAAGAATCTTACAATGCACTTACTCTTGAAAAGCTCTTGTATAAGTTCAGATGTAAATTCCTAGTAGAAAGGAATGTTCATTATCACCAAAACTTGGCAAGCTAAGGACATAAATGTAAAAAGATAAAGGAGTGTCCTTACGGATCAGGTTGACAAGCAGGCTCATCAACACCTTGCCATGTAAAGTTATTATAGGAAAGATCACTGCATATGCAATAGAATAATAATTTCTTTTAGCCTTAGTTTCTATGAAATAAAGTAGAGGGAAAGAGTCAAAAGAGAAATGAAGCATTTCTCTTGTTTGGAGAGCAAAGAAAGAGGGAGCAAATAAAAGAGAGTTGTGGGTCCTACAGTCTCCTCTCATATACATAGAGGTAGGAAAATATATACTACGAGTATTTTTCATTATCAATATTTTCATCTTTTGTATTCTGTATTTGTTCAATGAATGACAATGTGGTCATTTTAACAATAACACACATTTCTTTGATGGCATGTTTGGGAACTCAATTTGGATTTCAAATCCGGATTTGGCTCAAATTCCATGTTCGGGAATCTTAAAATTTTGGATTTGGATTTGAATCAAATTCCTCAAAATTTGCTTTCTCTCGCCTTTTTATTTCCTGTCACACTCTTCTCTCTTTTTTGTTCTCCATTTTTCTTGTGCACCACCAAACAAAACATGATCAACCTTTACCCGAAATATGATGCAGAAAGCCATGCTGCCAGTTCATATGTTTAGGTATTAAAGTTTATGTAATTTTCCTAAACTACAAACACCAGATTCTATCTGCATAACCAGAAACTAATACACCTGTAATTTAGTAAATGATTCAAGTGATAATAAACTTACATGTTTATTCCATCTACTAATATTGACTTCGGAATATTCCCGCTGAGGATGTTTCCAGTTAAAAAGCTGTATCCAAGAAACAACATAATCAGCACGGATGACAAGCAAACATGCTGTGCAAAGTGGCTAATGAACGGGTAAAGGACAAGAAAATACTTAATATGATAAATAAGATTTCTGGCAATCTCACTATTCAAGTAATGAATTAATATTGTAATGGAAGCTAAAAATATGGGAATTTGTCCTTACAGAAACTTTAAAGCACTTCTGGCACTAATAAAATCTGGAAATCCGCCAACTAGCTTGTTGAAACTGACATCCCTAAGCATGAAAATTTAAAATATAGTATGATTAAAGAACAGAGGAAATTAACCATTATTAGGCAACTTTATTCAGCAAATAATGCACCAAAAATTAAGTCTAACCTGCTCATAAGAAAACATAGAAAACAAACAAGTGCTAAAAAAGCTAGAGTCGCCTGGCCTTCTCTATGAAAAAAACTTAAAATTAAAAGGAGAAAATGACTCAAGACAGTAAAACAGCTCTGAAAGAAGTGAACAGAAAGGGCAACAAGTTTTTCACCAGAGTAAAGATTTTTTTGTTCAGATTTTAGTTACCTCCTAGATACCGACCATCACATTAGCAAATTACTCGTTCCATCCCATATCTTTCTTTATTTTGAGTTATGAACTTATGATATAATCTTAAATTCAATAGATTCATTTTAAAATGTAGTTTTAAAATATAATATTACTACAAGATATATCTATGTATGAACATAGATACTCTCTCTATCCCATCAAATGCTTTCCACTTTCTATTGTGAATCCTGTAAACTTACTATTCACAGAATCACTTACAACAACACAACAATAATCCAGTTGTTTTTAATTATGTAGTCTTTTTTATTTTTAGGTTTACATCAATATTCAAATTAAAATAAATTGAAAATAACATTAGTCAAGCCTCATTAAATGTGGGTCAAGAATCAAATGGAACAGAGGGAGTATTAATGGTCAAAGTATTGCATTGGAGACCGTGAAAAACTAAACGAGAAGAAAGATATAAGACGGAGGGAGTACAAGATAATAGAGTCAATGGGTCAAATCTAAAGATGTAAAGCATTTCATACACCATATATACAGTAAATAAGTCTATTTTATTAAGAACCAGACATGTATACATGAAATGAGTATTTTCTTTTTAAAAAGCCCGATAAAAACAACCTCACATAAATATAGTCATTTAAGTCCAAAAGTATTTACGTGCAATGCAAATATGCAAAATACGTAATGATGAAGATGGAGATGATGATGCTAAAGCCAAAGAGTTACAGAGTGTGATGATGTAAAACCGCCTAAAACCAACCAAAGAGGCTGGTCACACATCCCTAATGTGAAACGAAGGGCAATTAGAGACCATTCACATCTAAAAGTAAGGATTTATGTTGTGAATTGACACGTGATTACGTACAAGAGTTGAAGGTATTTCATGTTCCAGATATATGAAGGAATTTCTCCAGAAATATTGCAGTTCCTCAATATCCTGAAAATGATTAATGACGCCTCAAACCAAAGGATCTTGAACATGGATGCCTAGACCAATTTCTGTTACATAAATATCATCCTGACTCACAATGTAATTAGGCCCGTGCTCCTCCTCAGGAGAGGAAATCCCTGACTAGGTCCATTTATGTCACTGATCCTCCTGTAAAGGAACTTAGAAATTGTCAAATACTAGTGAAAAACAAAAACTAGATACTCCGTATGAGACATCTGAAACATATGTAACGTATTTCAATACTGCAACGGCCAGGAACTCACAAATTAGTTAGGTTTTCAAGAAGAGATAAAAATCGTGGGATGGGTCCTTCTAATCCACTAGCCTGCATCTCTCTTCATTTCCATTCAAAGTTAATTACAGTCCAACTATACAAACATTTGAAGTGTGTTGGAAAAATGAGATCTTACAGTCTTGTAAGTTGTTTCCAGTTCTGTATGAAATCGGGAATTGGACCTGAAAAATTGTTGTCACTTATCCGGCTGTAGAAAGTAACATAATATCAATCACAATATCAAACACACACACACACACAAGAGGGAGAAGAAGACCAGCTGAACAAATATGAATTGAGCTTACAAATCTTGCAAATTTACAAGCGCCGAAAATGATGTGGGTAAGCGCCCTTCCAAACGATTTGAGGACAACATCCTGAAATTCAATGTCGGGAATCATTCCTACACAACATATATACAGGGAAAAGCAAGCATGGCTGCAGAAGGTTGTCTTACAAGGTTTTCAAATTTATCAAGTTTCCAATTTCAGAAGGAATAACACCTGAAAACTGATTCCCCTCAAGATTTCTGGATCAAATTACACGAATTCCACAATACAAATATGCCAATTTATCAAATAATAGTAGTAAGTTAAACATTCCAAGGTGGGGAAGCACATAAAACAAATGCAAAACTTGATAATACATACAGATAGTTGAGGCTTGTAATATTTCCCAATGCTTTGGGTATTTCCCCCGACAGCCGATTCACAAGCACAGAGCTTGGTAAAAGAAATTGGCAATTAGTGACTGTGATTGAAGGAATCTAGAGACACACACTCAACCACATGAGATCGGAGCGAGGAGCTTACATGAAGTTGAGTTTTGTTGAGGCCCACTCAGTAGGTATTGTACCACTGAGATAATTGTAAGCAATATCACTAAAACAAACAATGGAGAATGGCCATCAGCTGGTTGTCAATATACAGAACAATAAAGATGAAAACCACAAGAATCAGATTAGCCTAACAAATGCAACATTGACATAAAATCCTTACATGTGTTGGATATAAGGGAGTTGTGACAGTTGCGGTGGAAGAACTCCGGGAAGACTGAGACCCTTCAGCACACTGCACTAGTGAAAATTTGGATTCAGTTCCAATTCTACCAAGTAGGGGTAACTAGGTAAGGTCTGCATACACACACCAATATAATTTAGAATACGGTAGGGATAGCTAGACTTTGTGATAAGACACTTGGGTTGAACCACATTAAAATATTTAATCGAATCGATTAACTAGTTCAACTCAAGAGCTTATAAACCTGCTATATTCTTCTCAATTTTTTGATCTGAATAAACTCTAACACTCCCCCTCAAGTGGGCAAGCGGGTCATTTTGAATCTAACTGGTTGACCACTTGCAAATGGAATCCCAAATCTCATCCCTCTGCTTTTTTTTAGATGCAACACCTAAAGGACCATGAGCCGCTAGTGGTCGAGTTAAACGGGACACTGAGAGACATTCCACATGGACAACTGAGCTAAAGACCAGAGCCGCTAGGAAAGAACGTCTAGACGGTCACCATGACAAACAAGGTGGGCTAAAACTAGCTTTGATACCATGGTAGAATTTAGGATAGGGATCACTGAACTGAGCCATAAGACACTTGGGTTGAACCACATTACAAGATTGAATCTAATCGATTAGCCTGTTCAACTCGAGACCCTACTTTTGTGTGACTCTACTAGAATGTTGTTGTTGTTTGTAGGTATAATTCTGCACATATAATAAGATGAAGAACACCTCACATGCTTATAATGTGGCAGGAATCAATATCCCCATTATTGCAGTCACATTCAACACTGATATCGGACCAACTTAGCTGCTGTCGTGTTACCCCAACAGTTTCAACTTCGCAAGAATCCGCATTGAACTTCCAATATTTTGCACCCATGGTAGTAAAAATTTGTTGGAGAACATCCACTGATAAACAAAGATGGGATGTAATTAGACATGTTGAAGATGGCCATTATCGTCAACTCGAATCATCAAAATGGAAGTATGGTGAAACTACCAACAAATTGAAATTTACTTTCACTTCCACAGTGAAAAGAAAGTTGCAACCTTTTAACAAATAATAATCAAATCCAAGATTTTCTAAATCCATTGGTTAAGTGCTTCTAGAGGAATGAAAAATCAAGAAAACGGAGTCTCAGTACTTCACCTTCTTCTCGAGCAACCCTTGATTCAGCAAACCTCTTGAAGAAAAAGCTGAGCAAAAGAATCCAAGAAAGAAGAACCGTTCTTCTTCTGGGGATCATTTTTCAAGCTTCAAACATGCGGAGACTTTGAAGAACCGACAGCTTATGATTTTGATCTGACTGCACACCATATGATTCGTTAAAGGTGGCCAACAGACTTCTTTCTGCCAGACTTTTATTCTAAATTTCTAACACTTGTGGGAGTTGTGGCCCCCGGGTCTTAACTAGCTTTAGGGTGTATTTGAGATTAGCTTTTTCCATAGTAAAATATGGATCTAAAATAATTAGTGTTTGTTTCCCGATAGAATGAGAAGCGTTATTCCTCATCCGGTTCTCTCTAGACGCTAAACGCAGAACGCTCCTCCCCTCCAGCGTTTATCAAGAATTTTGGGGTTATCAAAGTTTTTCCCAATTTTAACCTTGAAAACTATTGCTCCACAATGTGCCTATTGGCATCTCCTTGTAATTGGGCATTGAAAAACTAGGGTTTGTTTGCTTGTATTGGGAGTTGCCCACGAATCAAGTAATAAATTCAATACATTTCCCTTAAAAAAAGAATTTAGTATCTTCTCCTGAATATTTTAGAAGTTTGTTGGGTTACACAACAATTTTTTTAATTTGCTTATGAATGGTATGATAAAAGAATCGTGTGCTTGTTATTATTTCTATTTCACTTGTTTGTTTTGATATATAAACAATGATACGGATGAGTATCAACAACAGTAATAATGAACAACAAGAATTTACTACAAATTTTATATATTAATTTACTCCATATTTTCTAATAAGTACTCTATCGTGAGGAAGAAAGATATTCAAGGCCCTTTTAAAGGGATACCGATTAGTCATATGCATAGGAAACCGAGAGTGAAGCAATTGCCATTTCAATAAACTCCGGGGTATTTTAGTAACTTAAAACTTATTAACGTTTTAGACGTGTTCAATTACCAAACAATAAAAAATCAAATTGCTAATCACTAACTCTGATGCTAACAGCTAAACTCTAACTCTAAACTCGCACGTTGTACTTGCAGAGGCCTTATGCTTAGCACATTTGTCTCCCAGCGTAATTACCAGGAATCAAACTCGGGTCTTAGCCCCTGCACCCCTTGTCTTGCCAATTGCGCAACGCCCACCGGCCCTCATCGTAATATATACCGTACAACCGATTGCACAGTATTTTTTCTACATTCACGTTAAGTATTCAATTATGAGTAATTGGATACTCACTTTTGAAAAAGTAAATTTCCATTTTCGAGTAACCAGTTGAAAATGAGTATTCAGTTACTCGAAAATTAGTATTCTGGTACTTGAAAATGAGGACTCACCAAAATAGACCCTATTATTATACAATCTCTCCAATTTTAAATAGACCCTAACTATTACTTACCAAAATAGAATTCAACTTCAAGGATGCATCCAAGTCGTGTGTTTCATCAAGTCAAGTGGATTTTATTCGTTCTTAGTTCTTTGGCTAAAATCCACCATTGGTCCTTCAACTTTATGAGTTGTGCACGATTGGTCCTTCAAGTTTTAAAAGTCCATGAGTAGTCCTTCAACTTTATGAATTGTGCATCATTGGTCCTTCAAGTTTCAAAAGTTCATAAGTAGTCCTTCAAGTACACATTAGCCCTCCAGATGAGGTCCTTTTCACAGTAAACATTAAAAGCTAAATGGAATACTAGTTCCATATAATACGAGTAAATTCCACTAGATACGACTACTCTGTATTATATGGAGCTAGTACTTCATTTAGCTTTTAACGTTTACCGTAAAAAGGACCTCATATGGAGGGTTGACGTGTACTTGAAGGACTACTTATGGACTTTTGAAACTTGAAGGACTAATCGTGCACAACTCATAAAGTTGAAGGACTATTTATGGATTTTTAAAACTTGAAGGACCAATCGTGCACAATTCATAAAGTTGAAGGACCAATGGTGGATCGGAGTTTAGCCTATTTCTTCCAACAAATTCATTCTCACAAGAACCGACCCCTATACTACTATATTATAAATATAAGAAAAAGTTATCTTAAATAGTCTCACCTTTTTATGTTTTTTCAAAAATAATTTCACTTTTCATTTTCACCGAAAATAATCTCACCCTTTTGCATGTGTGTGAGTTTTGGGTCGCCGTTAAAAAATTAACGGTCACTTAACTGAAATTTTAAAAAAATGGTTGTTTTCGCAAATAAGTGAAAGGTTGGATTATTTTAGGTAAATTTACTTTTTCATTTTTTAAATTTAAAAATTTATGTTTTTTAAAATATAACAATATACTCTTGTTAGAGTTTTGTCTCTTTTTTTAAAAAAAAATATACCGTTTTACATATTTTATTTTATGTTCCGGTATTTTATCATATTAGATTATCAAAAAATAATTTTGAGCATTGCTCGAGAAAGAAATTGCAATACAAAAAAATTGTAGTGAATTATATTAGGTTGTGGAGCCTGATTAAAATATATACCCCACCGCCGTGGAAGTTTATTCACGGGGTGTTACAACGTTCTTCACGTGTTTCACTTTCTCTCTCTACCTTTCTAATTTCTCTCATTTTTCATCATCTTCTTCATCTGATTTCTGTGAGTGTTGGATTCAATCCTAACAAGTTGTAAAATTATTTAGTGGCATTTAAAAAAATATTATGTCATTCTCACAATTTTTGAGTTATTCTTTTGGAGAAAAAATTTGTACTCAATTATCGAAAAAAATCACATCCGTTTTAGAAAAATAATACGAGTACTAGATGATTATCAATAAATATTTCAGAATGTTGTTCATGAAAAAAATTACAAAACAACAGAAAGTGGAGTGAGTTATAAAAATAAAAGTTATTCATTTTGTTTCGATATGGTAATTCATTTTGGATATAGGAAGTAAGTAATATAAGTATATAACTAGTTCAAATGGTAAAATAGAAAAATGAAATCAAATGTAATTGTTCACTAATGTACAAAAATATAATACTCTCTCCGTCCCCCTGTATTTGTCCACATTTGACTTTTGGAACTGTTCATCTAAGCACTTTGACTCATCAAATTCTCTCAATGTGTAAGCCTAAATATAGTCATATGTGATCTTGTTTGATTTGTCTTAACATATAGATTATTAATATATAATTTTTATAATTTTTTAATATACAAACTACAAGATAAAATGGATTAAAGAAGTGCATTGGATGGTGTGTAAAAATGAAAGTGGACAAATACAGGGGGGAGGAGAGAGTATATTTATTGTGAGGAAAAATCAATTTCGGGTTTTATCGGTTTCGAATCTTACTGGTTTTGGGTCATATCGGTTTTGGATTTAACCGATGTCGGATCTAATCAGTTTCGGATCTAATTGGTCGTATTTAATCGATTTCGGTTTTAAATTGGGCATAGATATATTTAGTTCGGTTTCGTTCAGTTCGTATCATTTCAGTTATTCAGGTATAAATTGGACTTCATTTTTAGATCATTTAGGTTTCGATTACGATTTCGGATCATTTGATTCAAGTAATTAGTTCCGGGTTTGTTTTGCCAGCTCTAACAATAGATATATAATGAGCATGAAGTTAATAATTTTTAAATGAAAATAAAAGTGTCAACAATGACAAATCTACCTCCAACATTTATTAAGGCATCACCATGTGAGATATCTATAAAATAGATTGATGTCCACCCTTACAACTCCACATTAGTACGGAGTAATTTAAATAATATTACCTCCTACTTTAAAAAAGATCTGTAAATTTTACTTTCTTGTCAAGTTATATAAACTTTAATAACGACTTGTAAAATTGTATATGTAGTTAGGATAATGCTATTTGTAGCTCGAAGATTTATACCCCATTTTATACACCATAGAGATGCACCAATATTTTATATTAGTCTAATGCTAATTTTTGTTAACGTACCAACATTTTGTGTCAGTGTAAATTTTTGTTAACGTACCAACACTTTGTGTCAGTGTGAACCATCAAAATGTTGGTGCATACCTTTGGTGTACAAATGAGGTACAAATTTTGGGGTACATGTAGCATGCTCCATGTAGTTATGATGTACTTCCTCCATCCTAAAATTAATTTCTCACATTGAAAGTCATGAAAAGTCAAATGTGAAGTTAATTCTAGAATAGAGGGTGCATATTTAGTATTGTAATTGTGTTTATTTTAAAAAGTAACTTTGATATACCAAATTTTTATAATTTTTATTTATAAATAAATATAATCATTAATGATCAATGTGTCGCATTGATAATTGTAAAAAGTCAAATTTAAAGATCTTTTTGAGACAGAAGGAATATTAAGACTATATTTCAATATAATGTTTTTTTTTTACTTTTCAACAATTTTTCTTGAACTATACAAAGTGAAACAGGGACGATTAATTCGGAAGAGAGGGAGTATATATATTAGGAGTAAATGAAGTTACAATAATAAGATCAAGGGTGAGGAGGTGGATCAATCTTGATATTGATATACCCTAGAGTGCTCCAAAAGACCACAACTTTTAAAGCAATTAACAGTTGCCTCAATAGTGTTCCTCCAAATAATGTCTTCAATGCTATAGCCACATCCCTCATTTTAAAAGGGCATATTGCAGTTGCCGGCCTTAACCTCGACCGCCTTCTAACACTCCTCTCCTCATGCTCACCCTCATTATTTTGTCCATGGTCCTGTCCGCCCTGCTCGTGCTCGGGCTCGGACAAATCCCGCTCTATCTCAACTTCACGTTCGTCACCTTCATCATCATCATCGTCATTGATATTCTCATTGTCATTCGTTGTCACATCGTTACGATCGCTACTTTGAGTGTTTTCTGCAGTGTCATTCTCGGCTACGTTTTCGTCCACGTCGTTTCGACAGATGGGGCAAGAATTGTGAAGCCTCAACCATGGCACGATGCACTCAGAGTGATAGATATGCTTGCAAGGCAACTCTCTTGCTTCCTCCCCAGCCTCAAACTCTTCCAAGCAAACCGCGCACGCTTTATCGTTTACCAAATGGGACTCCGAGATTTGTCTCTTGGGTATTGCGTCGATAATAGATTCTGGTGCGGGTGGCAGGCCTGTAGGAACATCATCAAGCATTTGCTCCGCGAGTTGTTCCATACCCGCTGCCCCCGGGCCAGAAAGATACCCTCTTCCCATTACTAGTTCCCCGTCCGCAGGTCGTCTGAACTCAGAAACACTTGTGAATCGCCATGATGATACGCCTTGGAAGACGAACACTCTCCATGAATGAATGGACACCATGAATTGACGGGAACATTGGGGACATATTATTTCACCGGGAGACGAGACTCTAACCCCTCCACCACATGGAAAGCACCAGTAGTTGAGCCGGTGATTGTATCTAGTTGCATCATTGAAATCCATAACTCTATCACCCAAACATTGACCACATACCATTCCAGAAGAAGAAGAGAGCGGTGCCACGGGTGAACAACATTGGTAGCACCAATACGGGCGATTTCTTAGTGCAATTTTTTCATAGACGAACCGGAGTAGGTTTCGTAAGGTTGTTGGGGTTATTGGACGACCAGCTTCGCCTTCGGGTGGCCTCAAGTGAACAACATATGCGGGTTCTTGAATCGGTTGTTCAAGCAATAATGTGGTTCCTCTTGATCGCCACCGGTAGGTCGGAGGTGGTTCGTGTTGGTTGTTAGCCTCCCGAAGGAGATGGATTGTAATTCCTTGAATCTCATATAGGTTTGGACTGGAACATTGAGCACATTTGTCGAGCTCAAAAGAATGTGAAACAACTTCATCACACCCGAAGCACAAATAATAAAAATGGAATTGCAATTGCTGCTCATTATTATCCATTCTTATATTATTATAAACTAAATATAACTGGATTCACGATATATCAGGTGGAAGCAAGGGATTAAAGAATTTCAATTCTTCCATGTGCGTGCATGTTAGGTTAATTGAACTAGGTTGAGAAAACGAAGAAATAATGAGCATATATATAAGCATACACTTGTGCATAATCTTATAATTAATTGCAAATTAAGAAACTCGAGATTTCAACAAAGCATATTCCCGTACCTTTTTTTAATCACTCACAAGTATGCTTTGTTTGATCACCAAGCTTTTTAGTAAATCTCACTTTTACATTAATATACGCAATAGAATTTGTACTCCGTAATCCGTATATATTACTATAAATCATTGTATTTCAAAGTTTTCACATACTCCCTCCGTACTAAAACTTTCTTCCCGGTTCGCAAAACGAAGAAAAATCCCAAGTTTTTTCAATCTATTTTATTTAAATATTGGTATAGAAATAAAAAATAAAACATACATATTTAAAAACTACATCAAAAGTTCAACAAAACAAGTAGTGACAAGAATATTTTATTTTATCATATAGGCCATGAAAAAACACAAATAAATATAAATTGCCGCGAAGTTGGAATAGTGCTCTGGAAGAAAGTTTTAGGACGGAGGGAGTATAATATTTCTATACTCAATAAAAGAGTATATATAATGAGAAATTAATAAAGTCACAATGGGATATATCAAGGGTCATCAGGTGCATGGATCAATATAATCTCAGTTCACCTTAGAGTTTTCCAAGCGACCACGATTCTAAAGAAAGTCAAGATTTGGCCCGATAGTTTTAATAATTAATACTTTCTTTTGTGTTTTTTGTCATATATGGAGATGATGATTTGTCTTGATTCTATATCGAATAAGACTTGATTCTTGGAAGAAAAAGGAAGGGATTTTTGTCCCTTATATATGGTAGTAATAGGATGGGAAAACATTGAACTTTTCCCCTGGCTTGAGTGGTAGGAAGCCTACTCCCTAAGATTCATAGGAAAGTTTACCCAGGTTCCAGTTCCAGCGGAGGTGGAAGCATTGACTTTTTGAGCGTCATTAGATTGATAGTATGAAAACATTATTTTGGCTAAATGAACGAGTTTAAAGGAAAAACAACAAACTAAGGTTTTATTTTATCTTCTTGTGTTCATTTTTCAGCCAATGCTTCAAAATAGACATGGAAGACTTTATTTTGCTTAAAAGGAAGAGATGGAGTTTTAATTTTGATATTTTGGGAGTGATGATTTTTGGTGGAGCCATCCATATAAATAACAAACTCAATACTACATATCAAAATGGTTAATTTGAAAGCACTTCTCCAAAGTCATAAGAGCACCCACATTGGATGGTGGAGTAAAGGGAGGACTACTCCTTCTCTCTTCCACATCAGATTTTGTGGACCCAGGATCCAAATCCTCCATTTACTCTTCCTTATCTCTTACATCAAAAGGATTACTAAAATATTATTCATTATACTCCTTAAATGATTTTTTATTAAATATTTATACTATGTACAATTATATGAATTTACAAATTAATGAAAAATATAATTGTACTTCAATTTTTTTATGGTTTTGATAATAAAATTGTAATTCATTAATAAAAGTAAAAAGTTAATTTAATATATTTTAACAAAAAATATTTAATTTAATTATACTAATTATGCTAAAATATTTAAAAATTATTTGTAGATTAAAATTAAATTAAGATATTTAATTCAATTTAATTTAATTATGCTAAAAAATAAATTAAAATATTTATATTAAGTTTGAACCCATCCTATATGTGAAAATTACGGAGTACCCAAATAATTGTAAAAAAAAAAAGTAGTGCTATCCAAATGAACTCATGCCAAGTGGCGTCCCAGGATTTGCCTTTTCATTCAAATTTTTCTCTTCTCCGCTTCTCTCTCGAATTTCACGCCGGAGGAGTTCTCCTCCTCCTCTCCTCCATCTGATGTACTTAGTCTTCCTGGAGGACTTCTTCTTCTCCAGCTTAGTTCTCCGCCTGATGCGGGTGGCCTAAGCAAATCCTATCGAGTTGGAAAATGTTGAGGCATCTCCACAATTATCACATATGCCGTATGGATTGTGTTGGTTGAAAATCGAAATATTTGAAAAATTCACCCGAGGGAGGGAGTTATTGGTCGTTGAGATATCACCCTATTTAACAAATACTCCATCCGTCCCAAAAAGATTTACATCTTTCAAAAAAATTGTGTCTCATGATCTCCTACTCATTTCTATTAAAAAACCACTTGTATCCCTTACTTTTTCAAACCCTACATATCACATCATACTTTTTTCCTTATAATCTACACATCGCATCCTACTTTTATACATCAAATCAAGGTTATTTTTGGAAAGTCAACACAAAATTATTCCTTTCTTAATTTCCACTTTAGTCAAAATGTGTAAAACTTTTTGAGACGGAGGAAATATTAATTATGTTGGGGTATATTTTATTTTCAAAGCGAGAAAATAAAATAAAGAACATAAAATATAAAATAATGATATGATGAGCATGTGCTTGGTGAGCTACATATAGGGGTGTGCACTGGTCCAAAACCGGACCAGAATTAGAATGGACCAAAATCAAAATTGTCTATTTGCAAAGATCGAAGACCAGACATGTTTGATACTGGTCTAGACTTGAATTTTTTGGTCCGGTCTGGGTTTACCCTATCGTGGACCCGATTTTAAACATAAAGGATGTAAAATTATTGTCAAATCTTAGTTTTAGTGAGTATTATATATTAATTTAAAAAAAAGAAGCATCAAAGATAATTGGAAGAAAAAACCAGCGTAAAGCAGCGAACATAATGGAAAAAAAAACAGCGAAGAGAACTAGGTAGTGGGTAGTGGCTTTCATCAAACAAATTACCATCTAAGAATTTACAATTTGCCTAAAATTGAATACTTCAAGTATAGTAAAAAAGTTGAAATTAAGTAACATATCATGATAAGAGCTAGACCTGGCAAAAAATGACTCGACCTATTTTTGACCCGAAACCCGACCCAAAAACATTGGGTTTTGAACAAAGGTTTTTATGACCGAACCCGAAGTTGACCGAACCCGAAATGACCTGCTAAAAATGGGTCAAACCCGACCGAACCCGAACCCGACCTGACCGACCTGTTAAAGTAAGAATTTTTCAAAATCATACACTTTACTACTCGTTTTTAGTGTATAAATTTATATTTTCAGGTAAAATTTTAATGATATTGCATAATTATCTTACTTTTTTTTAAAACTTAAGCATTTTTTAAATTCCTTATATTGATTTATATATCTAAAAATTACTTCATAATTTAAAATAAAATAATCTAATAAATTTAATACATTGTTTTTGATATTTTAAACTTATTAAATAGAAAATGTAAGTGTTAATGTGAATTTAAAAAGAGTAAATTCCATAATTGGTCCTTTATAAGAGGGGAGTTTCCATATTTAGTCCTCTATTATCAAATATTACCACCGTAGTCCTTTTTTTAAAGGTACCTTTCCACAATGGTCCTTTTTGTTATCTTCTACCGTGTTGGTGTTAATTTAAAGGCTAAAAGTATAATTTGACATCAACATTATGTCCTTGATGTGTTCTGATATTGGTTAAGCAGATAACACAAAAATAATGACTATGATTGTGGGCTAGGATTCTGACAAAAGACCATATTTATAGACTATCGTTGTAGTAGAAAACGACTGTAATTCACAAACGATGTAAACGGAATAGTCTTTGGAATTGTGTATGACAAAAAAGATATATTATCATTGTGAAATTACACTTTTAGCCCTCAAATTAACACCAACATGATAGAAAATCAAAAAAAGGACTATTTGTGGAAAGGTACCCATAAAAGAAGGACTACTAGGGTAATATTTGATAATAGATGACTAAATAGAGAAACCTCCCTGTTATAAAGGACTAATTATAGAATTTACTCATTTAAAAATTTAAAAACCAAAGTCATAACCCGTTGGGTCAACCCGAACCCGATGACACTGGGTCATGAACATAGAGTTCTCAACCCGAACCCGAATTGACCCAAACCCGAAATAACCCGAACTCGAAGTGACCGAACCCGAACCCGACCTGACCGACCGATTTGCCAGCTCTACTAAGAGCCTAAAAGAACTTTAAAAAAAGTTGAATTCCAAAATATAAATATTAACATATTAAAATATACCGTTCGGATAATTTTGGATTTAGACCTGGCCTGACTCTGGAACGCAGAATTCCAAATTTGTTAAGACCGGAGACTGGACCTGAATCTTTTGGACCGGTCCAGACCAGTCTGTTCCAATCCGGTTCAGATTTAAATTTTGGTTTGGACGTGTTAATGCACAACCCTAACGACATATCTCACTTGATATATGGAGGTGTCGTGTGGAACTGAGAAAAAATAAAGAAAAGATTTGAAAGAGAAAAAAGTGGGTGCCTACCTTTGTGGTGTTGGTGTGACCATTGGAGAAAGAAAAATGGGTATAGTTGGCTACCTTCTTTTACTTCATCATTGGCATGAGGGTCCAGTATGCTTATAAAAGGAGCCAAAGTTCACATTATATGTGTGCCCCCTAGTGCCTCCTTGTGTAGAGAAGAGAGAGGAGAGAGAGAGGGGTGCTGATAAGTCGATTTTTGGTTAGTACTTTTTATTGCTTTTTTAAGTATTTTTAATACTTTTAGATTTTAATTTTTAGTTGTTTAGCTTATTTTTATTTTAATTCTTATTTTTTACAATCTCTTAATTTTCTTGAATAAATAGTAGTTTTTAATCACTTTTTACATTTTATTATTTTATTTTTTCCTAACCCAAATTATCAGATATCTTATATTTTTTTTTGGAGAAAAATGTAGCAAAAATACCAAAATGCAATTCAAGTTTGGAAAGAAGATATTAATTTTGGGCCGAAGCCCAAACCCATCAACAAAAAAGAATTAGCCCAGCATTATCTCCTCCTCCCTCTTTAGCTTCACGCAAAGAAGAAAAAGAGAACGCGGCGGCTCTCCTCCTCGTCAAGACGCCAACGGATCGAAGTAAACGCCATCTTGCAACGTCTCTCCACAAATCTCGCTCATGGGCTCTAACGGTAAAAATTTGAAGGCCCTTTGCTCCTCATCTCCTATAAATTGAAGACGAATTGCAACAAGACAAGGGGGGAAACAGAGGGGAGAAAAAGACGACAAACCGGCGACGGAATCAGTTCCGGCGAGCGGTCGGCAGTAGCTCCGGGCAGAGGTTAGGCTGTTTCTTCAAGCTTCAATTCCTCAATTTGTTCATTTTCTTCAACAAAGTGGTAACCCTTGTTTATCAATTTTTATTTTTTTTTCTCTATTTCTAGGTAAAAGTTTGTTTTTTATTCAATTTTTACATGTTTGTTTGCTTGTTGTGTTAATTTCAAAAATTCCAAAAATGGTTGGTGTTCTTTTTTTGGGGTTTTTTAATGTTTATATTAAATTGAAGATGAAAGAATTACAGTAGAAGTACGAAGACGAAGTAGGATCAAATTGCAAATCCAGGTCAGTTCTGTAGAAATTGAAGGGCAGTAATTGAGTTAGGTGTCATTTCAAATTTTGATAATGGAATAGAGTTTTAAAAATCTAGACAAATCCTAACAAATATCATAATATAATACATTAAAATCTATTGAAGTCTAAGAAGAATTAAAATAATCCATAAGTCTTATATAATCCATGAATTATAAAAAATCCAACACAATCATTCAAAATCTGAATTGAATACACCCCCTAAAACTTATTCCAATTAGATCGGAACCATTGAGATCAGGTGAAAGAGAACATTGTTGTAGCCCCTGAGAAAGGTGAGAATTTTTTAGTGTTGAGAAAATTCTCACGGAGATAAAATATTAATTGGAGATATAGTATTGTGATATTGTTCTACTCAATTGATATTATAGTGAAAAAATTTAATCGAAGAGGATCGTGGTGTTTCGCCTAGTTAAGGGGTTTCCACGTAAAAAATATTGTGCATTGTTTTTTTATTTTTCTGCACACATTTTTGTTCTTCTACTACCTCCATCCCATTTTATAACGCTTGTTTCGGTTTACGATGTTTGACTGAAATTATTTTCAAACCATTTTATATGATAAATGGTATAGAATTAAAAAATAAAAATTACATATTAAAAAACTACATCAAAAGATCTACAAAACTAGTAGTGACACTAATATTTTATTTTATCAAATTGCTAACGAAAATAGAGAAAGAAAGGGAATGAAGTTTGACCCTGTGAATAGTAAACAGGCATTATAATTTGGGATAGAGGGAGTAATATTTATCATTTGAGAGAGTATTGTTGTTCGAGGGTAATTTTTCCTAACAGAAAACACTCCGTATAAATTCAGTAGTCCAAACTAATTACTTACATAAAACTCCATATTATAAATGATTGTATTTCAAAGGCATTCTATGCTCAATATATATATAATGAGAAATCAATGAAGTTACAATGGGATCAAGGGGTCATCAGGTGCATGGAACAATCTCAGTACGCCTTAGGGTGTTCCAAACGACCACGATTTTTTAAGAGAGTCAAGAGTTGGCGCAATAGCTTTCCTTGGAATGTCTTCAATGTTGTAGCCATATCCGTCATTTTGAAAAACCACAATGCAATCCCTGACCGCCTTCTAACGGTCCTCTCCTCATGATCACCACTACTTTCCACGGTGCTATTTCTTGCTTTATCTGCCACATTTTTTCGACAGACGGGGCAAGAATTGTGAAGCCTCAACCATGGCACAATGCAATCAGAGTGATAAATATGCTCGCAAGGCAACTCTCTTATTCCTTCCTCCCCGACCTCAAATTCGACTTTGCAAACGGGACACTCTTGGCTTGTTACCAAATGCGATTTCAATATTTTTACTGCGGGTATTGCACCAATTATAAATTCTGGTACAGGAGGCGGGCCTTTAAGAACATCATCTCCCATTGGCTCCACGATTTGTTGTATGCCAGCCGCCCCTGGTCCAGAACGATATCTTAATCCCAGTAGTAGTTCTCCTCTCGCAGGAGGTCTGAAGTTAAAGCAACATATTAATTTCCATGACAAGCCTTGGATGACGATCACTCGCCACAATTCAATGCCCGCCATGAATTGACGAAAACATTGAGGGCATTTTATTCCACAAGGAGATGATGATGAGACTCTAATGGGTCCTTGACATGGAAAGCACCAGTAATTGAGCATGTGATCGTATCTAGTTGCGTCACCGACTCTCGTAACTCTACGACCCGAACATTCACCGCATTTGATTATTCCAGAATAAGGTACTCCTGCCACAGGTCTATGGCATTCGTAGCACCAATATCGCCGATTTCTAAGTGACATTTCTAAGAAAAACCGAAGTAGGTTTGCTATGGTTCGTCCGGGTATCTCATGAAGATCCAATTGGCCTTCCGGTGGCCTTAAGTGCATCACATACGTAGGTCGCCGATACGGTGATTGAAGAGACGGGATTGCTCCTTGTTGAGTATTACAATTGTTTCTTGATTGCCACCCATTGTTTCTTGATTGCCAATTGTAAGGTTGGAGTGGTTCTTCTTGTTGGTTGTCATTATTATTATTATTATTAGCCTCCCCAATGAGATGCATTGTAACCTCTTGAACCTCATACAGGATTGGACTGGAACATCTTGGACAATTGTTGAGCTCAAGAGAATGTGAAACTGCAGTATTACACCCTAAGCACCAATAATAATAACAATGAAGGTGCTGATTATCCATTGTTATAAATTAATAACCAGCTTAAATTCACGATGTGTGTGTTTCAACTATATATATAAAAAGAAAAGAAAAGAAAATTTCCAAGATGCAGATTGAGGAAATAAACACTTCATATTCTATCTCATTTATAGGCATATATAATTAATTAATGTACAAACTCAAGATTTGAACAAAGAATATTCTCGTATCTTTTATGAGTCCTCTTCATTTACAAGTATGCTTTGTTTGTTGACCAAGGTACAATTTTTTTGTCTCGAATTATTTCTCCAATTTTATTTTTTGTTCATTTTATCTGAATAAACTTTGTTTGTTAATTAATTAAATAAAAATTGCATCATGTATTAATGCAATAAGATAAATAAATACTCCGTAACTCACAAAAGTTTGAGGCAGAATCTACATTCCCTTCAATAAGCTCAATCACCATGTGAACACTAATTGATGAAGATATACTACGTATATGTTATTCACTTTTCAGAGGGTAATTTAATTTGCAATTGTTGAATTTACCGACTTTCATGTGCAGAACGTCTTTCTTTGTCTTTTGTATTGTTTGGGCTTTGTTGTAGATTTGGGTCTTATTTTTATGGGCTTAATTTTTTGGTTGTATTCCCCTCCCTTTTTTTTTTTTATTTAACTAAAGGTGTTTGTAATGATAGGTCTTTACTCTTATGTGGAGGTTTAACCACAGCTAGTTTTATTTATACCTATCAATCGCTTCGCTTATGGTTCGGATTTTTTCAATCTAGGTCTCTTTTAGGTATATTTTATTATCGGTTTGAGTCAGTTTGATTTTAGGTTTAATTCAGTTTGATTTTTTTTCGGGTTCGGTTTGGTTAGATATCAGTTTCGGATTTATATCGATTTTATTTTATACCAGTTTGTGTTTATATTAGTTGGGGTTTATACCGACTTCGCATGAGATTTGTTTGTATTAGAGTTTCTATTATTAGCCTTATGTGTAGCCTCCCCTCCCTATGTGTAAAGAGGGGTATATATGCAATGTCACTAATAATGGGCCAACATATTGATTAATGTGTGTTACGATGTTCCTATAAATTGTTTATATTGTGTATAAAAATAAATAATCACTTTGGTTTAAGTGATAAAATATGGAGTAAAAGATTTTTACATAAAATCAGTTGCATACATATAATTTAAACATGCTTTTCTTAAAAAGATATCAATAGCTAATATCATATTTTATATAATTTGAACTCAAAGTTTAACAATTTTGACTGAAAAAAGTCAAAAGTGGACAAATACTCAGGGACGGAAGAAGTATATGTTTTAGTGTTTTATGAAAAGAAATCTTTTAAAAATTTTTTTACTCAGAAAATATATATATTTTTTCCCAGGTATGCAAGTTATGACACAGAGTCCTTTAGCTAAGGTGGTCGCAAGGTGAACATGAAGATCAAGAGGTCTTGAGGTCGATATCTTACAGGCTAACATTTTGGACGATTTTTCGCAAAAAAAATAAAAGAAAACTGGTTTTCGGTTCGACCGGGCGGTTTCTATTGGTTTTCACCGGTTCGCACCGGTTCGTTGCTGAAGCGGTCTTGTGCCCCGGACCGGATCGGTTTGGGCGACGGTTCACCGGTTTCTGGTCCGAACCGACCGATCCGGTCCGGTTTTTAAAACTATGACTATACGTCACGTCTTGTGCCAATCTTGACATATATTAAAGAAATATTTGCACTAAATAGTACTAAAACTTAAGTTATTTTCCTAAATAGCACATAAATTGTTTTATTCCTTAAACAGCACTTAATAATGTCTAGTGATGGCGAATATTTACTTAAATAATGACTAATGTATAATGACCAAAAGTGCAATATTGGAAAAAAACACATGTCATGTTATTCAGGGAAAGTCATTATGTTTAGTACTATATACGTAAATTCCCCTGTATTAAATAGCTAATAGGCCTTTAGTATTTGAACTATGACATAATATATCGTTTAAGTGACTTTATGCGTGAACTGCCACCTCTTGTCGCGAAACATTCAAATGTTTAAAAGTTAACATTCGAATATATTAGGTCTTTTAGTAAGGAAAGCTAGAGATAAACATTACATAGGAATGTTTAGCATAATCAATGGTTTATACGAAGCTTTGTTTTATTCTTTGTTAGAGTCTCTTCTTTAGTAGGAGTTTAACTCCTTCATCATGCGACTGCTAAAGGATACAGTCTCTTCTATGTTAGGAGGGTAACTCCTTCATCCGACTGCTAAAGGATAGTGCAGTGACACCCTTGTGTCCTTGTTGCTTCTGAAAATTCAAAACATTTTCAATGTAAGGAACATAGTAGGAAGAAAAGACTAAATAAAAATAAAACATATTGAAAAAATTAAAATAAGATCTTCATGTTTTTTCTCAAAATAAAACTTATAATGTGAATTATTCTAACATATAATAACAAAAAACTAAGAAATATCAATATACGATATTACATTATTACATTGGAATTGCACGTTTTATTTTAAGGATAAAACATGTCACTCTTATTTTAGAAATAACTAGTACCACACCCGTGTGTTGCACGGGTCATATTTACGTTATTAGATTAAGATCATTTTTTGAAAAATACAAATTAATATCTAATAGAATATATAGATTTTATTATTTTCAGGTACAAAGTAATTAAAAATTATTGAATTACAATATTTAACATATACACTCCTTCAGGATCTGTCATAGTTTTTGCACTTAAACCTGGAATCAAGATAACATCATTCGTTGGTATTTTCAATACCAACCACATCACCAATTATCTAATAATATCCTTTCTGCAATTAAATCTTAAATATATGTGTATAGTTTTAAAAATATAAATAAGTCAAATCAAAATTTTGGCCACAAATTTTGTTCATATTTAATGGTTTTTTACCATTTTTCTTGCCGAACTAATAATAAAATGGAGAGCTTTATATACCACATAAAAATAAAGGAATATTATTTAAAAACATAAAAAAAATTAGCGAGGCTAATTACGAAAGTGATTGAAAATGACCATATTTATAGTATGAAAATTTTTGTTCCTTTTTTCTATTCAATGGCATCAATTTTTGTTATAATTTATAATTTTCGGAACAAACCTATCCCTGTAATAAATGGAAAGTTTTTAAATATTCACGCCTCTATTTCGGGGTACACTATAATTAATGGCACCATTCACATTTATTATTATTATTATTATTATTATTATTATTATTGTTGTTGTTGTTGTTGTTATTATTATTTTTATTGTTATTGTTATTATTATTATTATTATTATTATTATTATTATTATTATTATTATTATTACCATATAAACATGTGTAGGTAACCGTTGTTAATTGACGAAATAGAAGACAAATTACCATTTCTAAATTCAACACTTACCATATATTATCTCACACTTATATATATTTTTTTATATTCTTCCAACCAAAATAAGGTATAATTATCTTCTACGATTGTCATTATTATTACACTTATTATCATGTTTATTATTATTTTTATTATTCTTATTATTATTACATTTATTATTATTACGATATACACATATATTTTTGTATTCTTTCAACAAAAAATAAGGTATAATAAATTTAGCTTAATAATAAAAACTAAAATTTTTTATTAAAGAAATGAAAACTTTTTATTAAAAAAATACTTGGACTTGTTTTGGGAAATGTACTAATAAGCCTTGTCAGCCATTTCATAATAATAAGTATAATTTTGGGACACACTATAATTAATGACGTCTCTTTTTTTATAATTTATAATTTTATCAGAACAAACCTAGTTCTCTAACAAATGAAAACTTTTTAGTAATGACGTCTATTTTGCGGTATACCATAATTAATGGCACCATACACATTTATTATTGTTATTATTGTATGGTACATCAAACACACTCATATTTCTGTAATTGTTTATATTCTTAACATTTTTATTTTACTGTTTTCATTACTATTTTGATGAAAAGGTAATAATTATTTCATCCAAAAATAATATATTTCTATAAGAAGTGATAATGTAACGTAAATATGTAAACGGTTTCCGAAAAGGAAACAAAATATAAAATAATTTATTTATATAAACTTTTGTTTAGTACCTGAATTTTACAAAATTGGAAGTGATATAATAAAAAAATTTATTACCATTTTTTTTTATTACTATTTCAATGAAAACGTAATTATAATGTATGGTACATAAAATGCACTCATCTTTGTTTAATTATTTATATTCTTACCATTTTTATTTTTAGTATTTTTATTAGTATTTCGACGAAAAGGCTAGGTAATAATGTATTTCTTCCAAAAATAATATATTTCCATAAAAGGTACTCCCTCCCTCTTGAAATGATCTTTCCATGATTTTTATTGGTCAAAACTTTGACCTTGATGTATGGAAAAAATACATTGTATTTCGATATAAATATAATATCAATAGTTTCCTTATGAAACGTAATTTTGAAATATTAAATTTACATAAAATATATCTATGTATAAATGTAGATATTAATAGTCAAAGTATAACTTGGAGACCGCGAAAAGTCAAATGAGAAAATCATTTCTGAATGGATGGAATATTAATATAACGTAATTATATCAACGGCTGGGTTCTAGAGCCACTCAAAAAGAGTGGCTACGGAAGCCACTCACCCAATTGGGACACCTACGGTGCTCCGTTCGCAAAATTGATAGTTCCTAACTCCTCTAGCCCCCCGGTAAACCCCCACCCGGTTCGGACCCCAACTCATCCTTCTAACCACGTAAATTGCGGGGTGCAAATTTAGTTGACTTTGGAGTCAAAAAAATTAACATCAAAGGTAAAAAGTTAACATTATTTATATTTATTTTAATAATGTATATTTTAGTTTATAACCAAAATTTTCATAAAAAGTAATAAAAATTTATTTCCTCTTTAAAAGGTAATAATGTGCCGTAAGTGAAATTAATTATCTCTATAAAAGGTAATATATTACCATAAGATTGAAAGCTAAGCGTAAAATTTTTAAAAGCTATTAAAATCTTTCCATAATTAAATTGACATTATATAAAAGATATATTGGGCAATAGTGTAAAAAAGTTTCCTAAAAATAAACGTTATTTCAAAACTATTTCCATTCTTACCTTTTTTTAGCTTAGTATTTTTATTGTTATTTCAACGTAATACATGCCTAACAAAAATAATATAATTATTCAACCGTTTAACAATTATAAATTATTAAACACGTGAGCGTTCTATTTCAATATTATTAAACACGGAAACTTGATATATTATTAAAAATTCCATAATATAATACGTCATATGACATTTATTATTAATCATTACACATGTAAACATTACTCCGTATTAATTATTAAGCACAATTATACATGGAAACGTTCCAAAGATGAATAATGGCCGTGGATCAAGATTCTGACGCTAATAGACAGCTCACAACGTAGGTGCGTTTGGGCGGGAAAAATTTCCCCTGCTTTTAAGAATAGTATAGATGATTATATTTAGCTAATTTTTTGTATGACTTCTTTCCACCAAAATCAAATATATTAAGTACTTTGGTTTCGCGTCATTCAATTCATTACCAAAGTGTTCATAATACACATGTCTCATTCGAACTTTTAGTACATATACTTGTTTTTTCCTTTTTATAAACTTGAGGGGCATGCATTTTTTTAAAAACAATTCAGGAGATAAAGTACATACTTTATATACTTTATAACAAATTTGGGGTAAAAAATATAGTAGTCTTTTACAAAAACTATGAGTAATGGTTGGAATTCTCACATTAGAAAACAAAGAGAAATAACACTTGCATATATAGAGTCATGAAGCTATACCTATTAGTTTAAACTTTTGAGTTAAAAAGCATATCTTAACTTTATATGCAATTGATTAATTTTAGCCCGCACTCTACATGTTGTTCTTGGCCAACCAAAATTTTAACATGGTATCAATGTAGGTCTGGTCCGGGTTCGATTCTACGTACCTAGTTATTTGGATGTGGGTTAGTTTAGTGATATGAGTTACATGTATGTGGTTTGGTTTGAGTTGGCGGTAAGAGATTGAAAAGGCACCACCTATTCTAAGTATAAAAAATTGAGATGTTAGACTAGTTTGTCTAAGTAATAACTAGGCCAGACTAGTTGCCACTTGAGATGAAGTATAGTAGTCTTTTACATTGTAAAATAAAGAGAAATAATACACTAGTATATATAGAAAGATGAAGCTCTACATATTCGCTTAAGGTTTTGGGTAAGAAAATGGATCATACTAGTAGTTAATTTTAGCCGATACTCTGCCCGCTGTTCTTTACCCGTCGAAATTCTAACAGTAATGGTGCACTTTTAAAAGTTTAAGGGGAAACACACTTTATCATAAAGAGTTCAAGAATAAATGATGCAAAAAGCCCTTAGCGTATACTACAGACTAACATCTTTTGTTTCAAATTTTAATTGTTTTAGAGCCTATTCTTTGGAGTTAGAAAAAAAGAGTTGAATGTTGAAAAGAACTACAAAAACTTGAAAAAATTGAAAAAAAAATGGAACAAACTGAAAACAACTACTAAAAAAAATGGAACAGACTGAAAAAATGGATCAAACTAAAAACAAATATATAATCTAAGAAACTAAAAAAACTAGAAGAAATTTTAAAGAATAAAGTATTTTTTATTAGTTTAACTCTTTTTTCTATTACTTTTGGAACATAATTTAGTGTCATGCATGTAAATTGAGAACTCTTTTTTCTATAACCTTTGGAACATAGTTTAGTGTCATGTGAATAAATAAACAAAAAATTCTACTCGTAATACTTTTACTAGACTAGTAGACTAGGAGTTGAAAAAAACTAGGAGTTCAAAAAACTGGAAGAAGTTGAAAAAATTGGAAAGTGTTGAAAAACTGGAAAGAGTTGGAAAATTTTTGAAAGAGTTCAAAAAATAAAAATATTAAAATAATTATTTTATTTTATAAATTTCATATTTTATTTAAAAACGTATGCTCTACTTTTTAAAATTTTTATCTCTTCTTATTTTATTTTATCTCAAATCCTATTTGTAGTTTTCTGTGACTCACAATTTTTCTTTATTTTATAAAATCAATATCAATCATATAATTGTTTTTTGTTTTATGCCACTACTTTGTGTAACAAAAATAAGAAGACAAATAAAAGAATACTTTTCTAGAGTTGGGAGATGTTGGGATTAAACTTACAATTTGTTTTTCTCTCCTTTTGATAATTTTTGTTTGTTTACGTAAATTTATTAAATATTTGATAAAATAAAATATTTTTGTCACTTCTTATTTTGTAGAATTTTTGACCTATTTTTTTTAATATGTAACTTTTGTTTTTTATTGATATATCGGTGAGTGACTTTTGTTGGTTAAAAGTGCTGCATTGAGAAAAATTCTTCTATGTTTTAGTGCTACTTAGATAAATTCTATTTAGGGAAGGTCATTATGTTTTAATGCTATTTAGATAAATTCTTCTATTAACTATGAGTCAATCTCTCTTTTTCCTTCCGGTGAGGGACTTGACTTTGCACCCAAGCAGAAGATGAGAAGGGAGTAAAATTTCCATAAATTATTACCTGGAGCAGAAGTTTCAATATTGGGATGATCAAAGTCACCATGTGGGTTAACTCTTCTATGTCTTGCTTGGAAAGGCCACAAACAACCTCCAAGCTCCCTCCATCTTGGCCTCCTCCTCCTCCTCTCCTCCTCCACGCCACCACCACCACCACCGATCCCGATACTCACCTCCTGTCGGCAAACGGGACAAGAATCGTGGAGCCTCAGCCACGGAACAATGCAATCGCTGTGATAAATATGCTTGCAGGAGGGCAAGACCCTCGCTTCCCCTCCCACCTCAAACTCTTCCATGCAAACGGGGCAACTCCTCGCTGCCCCGTTTGCCAGATGAGAGTCCGTGACTCTCAAAGTGGGTATTGCAAGGATCGAAGATTCGTCCAACGGAGGCGGGCCCGGACGGTCGTTCTCTGTTATTATTTCTTCTATCAGTCGTCGTTCCAGACCGCCCGGGCCCGCCTCCCTCGGCGGTGTCTGCATTAACGACGTCTGCGTTTCCTGATCGTCGTGCCCTCCCGGGCCCACACCCGGAGGACGGAGTTGCAGAAAGAGAAGAGCTTGGAGAAGAAATGGATCAAATGGCGTGAAATCAACAAGAATTCTTGGGGTTCTTTCAGCTCTAATACCATTATTACTATTAGTGTTATTACTATAATTATTTCTTTGAATCTCTGAGGGGAACCTGCTGTGGAAACAACGAGGGCATAAGATGAATTCGTGGGATGACGAAGATGAGAGTATTCTCACATATCTATGGCATTGGTAGCACCAAAAGTAGTGATAATTTATGCCATCCTCGTCCATTATTCTTAGCATGCTCATTTGTATATATTGGTTAGTACTTTATAATTTTGGGTTGAGAGAGGAGGAATAAGTATGAAAGAAGAAGAAATCATGTAGACAACGTAACCAAATAAATACATTGTGCATACGTAACTAAGACACATAATAATAAAATGTACTGTAGTATACACACTTATGAAGAAAAGCATGTCTACCGTTTTCTATAGCATACCTTCTTATTCTTCTAAGGTTATTGCTTCTTGTCTTGGGCATTTATTCTTGCATTGTGTTAGAGAACCCCCCGCCCAATCATATACTATATACTCTCCCCTTAATTTATTGTGTTAGTTTAACTTCACCCAATTGAAGAAAACTTTAAAAAAGATAAAAATGTAGACCACATCTTCTTTACTGCATTCAGAAATTAAAGAAGTGAGACAATCTTTTAAGAATTGATTGGAAAAGAAAGTAAGATGATTGATTCGGGACGTACAAATTGGATCCTGAATATATTTGTCTTAGGCATTTGCTGCTTCTTATCATCAAACAAACATGCATGTCACCTTCATTTTCAACCGCTAGTCCCAAAAATGACATTTTTATCTAATGTGAAATTTATACTCGGTACTATATATATATGACTAAAACATATAACATTTCCTAATAACGTAAGAATTAAATTTTTTTATTTTTCTATATATATAGGACTTAATAATAATATGTAGTGGAAGAAATAATATTCACTGATGGTGGACATTTACATGAATAATAATGATGAATAAATAAGAGTTTATTACTCCGTAATATTTCTTTTGGATCATAATGAAGAAATGATAATCGGTTAAATATACAAAATATATGAGGGATGAGATTAAGCCCATAATTAATTACGTGCGAACGAAAGCACGACTCAATATCTAGTACAATGCTAGATCTTGAGTTCAATGTAGACAAGCAGTTCACATAGTAATTGCAAACACTAAATAATGTTGAATATCATCTCAGGATAGTATTTGGTACTGCAATGTAAAAGGGGATTGATAAATCTCTTAATATATCTTCTGACAAAGTGTTACGATTGCAAAACATAACTTAAAAGATCTACCTATATGAACATGAAGTGTGATCGCTTCGCCAAGTTGGAGGTTTAACTTGGTTATGTTCACAAATGGACATGGACACATGCCTGGACAAAAAGTGTCAAGTTTTTAGTGTACTTTAAGAAAAATTTTTGCATGTAATATCTTAAATACTTCAAAGCGGTTAATAGTTCAAAGCATATTGTACTACTATGACTCAGAATATTGTAAAGTGTATTACACTAAGTGAAAGTCGTTCAATCTGCGTGACACTCGATCTCATTATGACTGGGGTTTTGAAATTTGTTTTGTGGCAAGAATTAAGTAATTTGTAATTAGAAATAAATGGAGGAGGGATTTCTCGTTGGAAATTTATTTGAATTCAACATTTAATTCTAAATAAATGGGCACAACCCTTTGAAAAGACACGTGCATTCTTAAATGACGTGACTCTTCAATATTTGTTTTGAATTTAAATTGAAAGCTTTTTAAAAAGTGGGTGTCTTTTACAAAAGAAGCATGATCATTTATAAAGGGGCATATCATTTTCTATAAATAGGGCCCTTGTCACAATGTGAGAAAAGAGAACAAATGTTAGAAAAACAATACTCCCTCCGTCTGGAAATGTTCTTCCCGTGTTGACTTGGCACGCTTATTAAGGAATAGTAAAAAAATGCAAAATTTTCAAAAATACACATACTATAAGCTTTTAAATCTCCTTTTAAAAAGTATTTTAAAAGTAGATTTGTGATAAAATAGAAGGGTATTATTGATATTTAGCCTTAAAAAGTATACTAAAAAAGGAAATGAGAAGAATATTTGCGGACGGACCAAAAAGGAAAATGGGAAGAATATTTCCAGACGGAGGGAGTATATTGTTAATTGTGATTTTATTAATTATCTAGAATAATGAAGAAATAATTTATTTCTTGAGTGATTATTCTAGGGAAATTATGACTTTCCCTAAATAGCATCACATGTGTTTTTTTTCAATGTAGCATTTTTAGTCATTATCTATTAGTCCTTAATTATTCAAGTAAATGTTCGCCATCACTGGACATTATAGATATTATTAAGTGCTATTTAGAAAAGAAAACAGTTTAAGTGTTATTCCGTATTATTTAGAGAAGCGACTTAAGTCTTAGTGCTCTTTAATACAAATATTTCATTATTCTATGATGATGAAATATTAATTAATAATAGTATGTACAAGAATAATGTATTATTAATTATTATTTCATTGATGGTCTATAATAATTAAGAAATAATGTATTTATTTCTTATGTTTATTCTATGATGACTGATGATAATGTATACATGAATAATTTATTAATAATTATTTTTCTAGGTTTTTCGCCCTCTTTGTCTAGAAATAATTATTTTTCACATCGTTATCCCACATTTTTCAAACATGGTACATATTTTTTTACAATACTCATAATTTTAGTAAATTTATCTAGAAAATAATAAAAAAGTCAAACTAAAATATTCTAGGATGTTTTATATATGTATTTTGTTTTTCTATTATTTGTTTAATTCAAAATGCGAGTGCTAGTATAACTTTAAATATTTTAGATTAATAATATAGCGCGTTAGGTCGATTCAAATCTGATTATACTCGGTCATGAACATATAAATGTGTAATTTTCAACCGAATTAAAATTTATCCAAACTCGATGTTCAAACTAGGAGTGACCAAATTCCAACTTGACCTTGGTCAATTTACCAGATCTATACAAATAAACGAATCGTCACTCATTACACTCCACATATATTTTTCGACTTCCTCCGTTTCATAAAATATTTCAACTTTTTCATCTTATCATCCCATAAAACATTTCAATTTCTTCAAAGTGGACTAAAATACTTTTCTTTAATCTTACTTTCTCACATCTCATTCGTCACATCTTATCATACTTTTATTTTTTAATTACTCTTTCTTATTATTCTTAATTATTTATTGATTCTCCATATTAAAATTCACTTTTAAAAAGAACCCTAGAATATTTATGGAAGGTCAAATACTAAAATACACTTATATTTAATCAGTGTTTAAATTTGGACCGGACGGGGTGATTCGACCGATCGAACCGCGACCCGGACACACAACCGGTACGGTCCAAAGCTCCAAACATCCAGAAAAAAACCGGGTCGACCCAAACAAACTCGTGACCCGTCCTCTCCGCCGGGTCGACCTCCGGTCGGGGTTTAAAAATTAAAATCATTGTCTTTAATCACCCAAAAAGCCGGCTCTGACGGGGGATAGACTCGAACCATATAAACACGCCCAAACAACCTTCCGGTTTCATCCCACAGGAAAGATTGGCTTGCTGTGACAATTCATAGCTCTTGCTTCCATCCGACTTTCTCAGCCTCAGGTACTTCTCATTTCCACGCTTCAATTCCCAACCATATCAAATATCCAAACAACAAATTAAGTATTCTTTCCATCATCCATACATGAGCAAAATTTATTCCCAAAATTTCAAATTGGAAACCCTCTTCTGCAGATATTTGATTGATCCTGTTTGTTTTCAAATTTTTGTATGAAACACCGTTCGTCAGATCATATCTTCACTTTTCAAATAAGTATTTGCTTTGTTATTGTTTTTCGAATTTGCGATTTTCCTAATTTTTACAGGTTTTTTTAATCGGTATTTTTTGGGTCATTTAATTAAGTTTTTTAGTTTTTAAAATTGTCGATTACACAAGTAAATCTGCCTTTTTTAGTGTAGAAAAGTGAACTTTTTTAGCTCAATATGTATATAGTTAGAGCACGAGCTGTGTTCACATCTTAAATAATTTGGGTTGGGATACATTTCAAAAAAGCTTGAATGAATTTTTTTAATTCATAACAGTAAAATATTTATAAATTTTATTATAGTTAGTCTTCTGCAGTACTCTGCTCAATTCCATCTCCACATTATTTCAGTGTTACTGCACAGTCATGCATCATGGATTTGAAAAAGCTAGATGACAAACAATATGGGTCTGTTTAGATTTTGGAGTTTAGGAGAGTTATCTTTGGAAGGCCTGGTAGATAACTTGATGAATAAATGTTTCTAAAAACAGATTTGATTACTGGGTCAAAATACTGGTAAACCCATTTCGCTTTGTATCTAGGTTTCGATCTAAGAATTTACAAATATTATCAAATAGAGTTATTTTCGACAACATGTTAACTTTGGCTAAATGATGAATTATACTCCCTTCGCCCCGTAATAATGTTCCACAACGCCTTTTTCGTCCGTCCCAAAATAAGGTTCTTAATCCTTTGCATCACTTTCATCCATACAATTTTACTTTTCTTAATCTCCGTGCTAGGTCAATTGTGGAACATTAATACGGGACAGAGGGAGTATTAAATTAACACACTTAACATCCTTTGCTTCTTTTTATGATTTCTGTTGTTGTTGTAATAAAAGCATCAACACATCAAGGGTCTAATGCCAACCTCTCTTTTTTTTATAAGGTTGAGTATCATTATTCTCAGAACCCAAGGTACTTAGGATTACACATGGTTTTGTTGTTGTTTTTGTTGTTGTATCTAATTTTTTATAAGGTTCCAGACATCATGACTGAAATAAAGAAGGCTATAAAACTCGAAGCCATTCAAGATTTTAAAAAGTGCGAGACTTCTCAAATAAGACACCAAACGGAAAATGCACAACTAGGAGCTTTGCAAGATTTTTATATTGTAGAAAGTTAGAAGTCCCAAATCGTATATTCGTATGTGTGCCAAACATGCTCTATGATATGATCAGATTTGCTTGCTTGCTAACAATTTTTCGATGCTTTCGAGGCTTTTTCGCACTTGCTTTTATTATATGGTGAAATAGTTTTGCTTCCAACTGAAAGATTTCACCATTCTTGGTGTAAAAAGTAGAATATTCATATCTAAGAGAGATCATATAGGCGTTATGCTGCTACTGGTCATAGGATTCCTTGAGGCTTCAAGTGGAAAAGGAGTTGGGCTTCTGTGGCTGGAGTCCAGTTTTTGTGCCATAGTTTGACAAATGACAATGCAAGAAGAATTCCAAAGGGAATTACCTCAAGATATAAGGTTAGGTTTTCCTGAGCCGGAGAGATCTGTGAGTCAAGAAGTCGTCAAAGCAGAAACTTTTGTTGGTAATATATCTCTTCAGGACCCTGAGCCGGCTGAGGAGAAGTGTGGCAAAATTTCTTCTTTTGAGAATGGAGAACAAGAGTCCAAAGAGACTAATTCTGTATCATCTCATCTGAACACTCTAGTAAAACATGAAAGGGAGAATGACCTCTGCCAAGGGCTTAAAAGCAAAGAATATGCTTCTGAACATTTGCATCAGACTGCCACTTTTCTGTCCCATCACCCAGTCAAGCCTGTAACTTCTGAGATAGAGCTGCCTACTTGCTGGGCACCAAAGAGTCCCAAGAAAGGACTCCTGAATAACATAGTTCCTAGAACTGAAACATGTGATGCCAGTTTGGCTCACAGTATGTGCACGGAGGAAAATGGAGCAAAAGATTCTTATACACTGCCATATACGAGCACCGTAGAAGACAATTGTGGCAAACTTCCTCAAAAACAGAGCAAGTACTTTTCTTATGATGCACCACTATATGGCGAAACTGGAATATGGATACCTGTTTCTGTTCCTCCAATGTCAGAAAGTGACCATGAAGAGTGGGCTAGAGGCTTCTGCTCAAAAGGGGAATACTTTCCCGTAGAAGATACAGGTGCCTTCCAGTACTTGGGAGAAGATAAAGAGTTGACCATGTGGGATGTCCTAGTGGAAATGTTGATGGTAGCTAGGGGGAAAGTGAGCGCTTTAACCTTGGGTGATATCCATAACCTTTCATGGATCTCAGGCCACATTGTGGAGCAGGCTTGGAAAGAGATGGCTCAAACTCTGACAGAGGCTAATTTTGGTACTACCAGAGAACTTCTTGAGGCAGAACCACCCAAATGGCTTCCTGATAGTGCAGCTTCTTCCTGTATGCTGTGTAGTGTTCGGTTCCACCCCATCATGTGTAGCAGGCATCATTGTCGTTTTTGTGGGGGGATATTTTGCAGTGACTGTACAAAAGGAAGGAGTTTGTTGCCAGATAAATTCCACATGGAAGAACCAAAGAGAGTATGTGATGTATGTTCCATACGTCTTGAGCCTGTTCAGGCATACTTAATGGATCAAGTTAGCCGTGCTGCACAGTTGCCAACCCATGATTTGACAGATCTCAGCACTTTGAGATCATGGATAAATTTTCCATGGGGACAGTCAATGGAGTATGAAATTTACAAGGCCACCAACATACTTCGGAGTTATAATAAGGTATGGACTTTGGAAATAGGTATATTGAGGACCAATTGCATCTTCTAGGTCTTCCCTTTACTTATCATATAAATTTTGTTATGCTCTAACTTTATTATTAATTATTTCAACCCATTAATGATGTTCTAAGTTTCTAACATTGGAATATACATTCTCACCACTTATTTTGGAATTACTCACATGGTTACGCTTGTAGGCATCTCTTTAGTCTTTACAAAGTAAGATCACCCCCCAAAAACTTTTGTGCTAGATTTGTGAGAATACTTGATACATATTCCATCAATAAGCATGGCATAGTAACAAATTGTTCCTGACTAAATTTACATGCTGGTTCTTTGCATACAATTTTTTATAGTGTCGAATATGACTAGGAAACCATAACCCTAATAACATAGTGGGCCTAGCCCAACATGTGTGTATCTGTATGTAAACCTGTCTCTTGTAATGCTTTAAATGCAATAATATCTCATTATTCATCATCAACCACTCTGATTTTCTAAAATTCCAGGTAGGTTCTCTGAGGCACGAGAGGAGAATTCCAGAATATATTCTTCGAGGTGCTCAAGGTCTTGCAATACTCACTGTAGCAAAAGTTGGAGTTGTGGTTACTTATAACATCGGAACTGGACTGGTAGTTGCTCGCAGAGAAGATGGCTCGTGGTCTCCTCCCTCAGCCATTTCTTCTTTCGGTGTGGGATGGGGTGCTCAGGTTGTGTAACGAGCCATGCTTTTATTGGGAACCACTGCTACATTTATTTTTAGGATGTTTTTTTATGATGACCAATGCTTGCTGTCAAATATTCATGCTAATTATGGTTTTTTAAGAATCATAACTTATTTTCAACATTCAATCTCGTATGGATGCTTCTTAAAGTCAGTGGTTGTTGGTTCTGGCGATCACTAATTCAGCATGTGTATCCACTTCACTTGGATTTTCTTTTATTGAAAAAATAGTACTTCGACAATAATGTTCAACCAGTCATTGCAGAGTTTCTCTGAAGTGTTCCATATCTGTGTTCTAGCTTCGAGCGATGATATGATTTTTTCTAGTGCATTTTGCAGGTAGGAGGAGAGCTGACTGATTTCATAATTGTTCTGAGAACCAAAGATGTTGTGAAGACTTTTAGTGGTGAAGCACACGTTTCTATTGGAGCAGGCTTGAGTGCAGCCGCGGGAGTTGTTGGACGGACTGCTGAAGCTGATTTGCGTGCGGGCACTGGTGGCTATTCTGCCTGCTATACATATAGCTGCAGTAAAGGTTTGTTTTTTACTGTTTGTAACATACCAAAAGTAATTTTTTCAGCTGCATTTAACCAATGGAGTAAAATCTAGGTTGGTAATACGTAATGAAATGTAACCAAATGTATGTGTGGTGTAAATTTACACTAAGAATAATGAATAGAATATTCTAATATTTTATATATGCTCCCTCCGTCACTAAAAGAACTTTATGCTTTCCTATTTCATCCATCTCAAAATAAACATCATATTTCTCCATTTTCCCTTTTGGGAAATTAATACGTTGCTCTTGTCATTTCTCTATCTACTAAATAAATTTCAACCACATAGTTTTCACTCTATAACCAAATGTTACTTTTCAACCGTTTTCTAAAACTTCATGAAGTCAAACTGTCATCTTCTTTAAGGGATGGAGGGAGTACATGATGTTACATATTTTTACGATCTACCAAAACTAAGGTCTCAATTGGTTTAGTTTCGTTTCTGCTTTTGGCCAATTCTGAAGAATCAAGCAGTTGATAATCTCTGAAAATCATATTCTCGAAATGGACCAAAAAAGTGTATAACTGTTGGGAAAAAAAGTCAAAACAGGAAAGGCTTTTAGGACCGGAGGGAGTAATATGCAATTTCTTACGCGATCCATTATCTAGAAAATAATGCTCAATTTGCCTTAAATTTGATAACCATATGTGGACCAACAATGTTTTTCTACTAACTTTTTTTTGTTCATAAAAATTCTTGTTGCAGGCGCGTTTGTAGGAGTTTCTCTGGAAGGGAGTGTTGTGACAACCCGTTGCCGAGAAAACTCAAGATTCTACGGCAGTCAGTCAATAAGCGCTGCAGATATTCTGCTGGGCTCATGGCCCCGACCCCCTGCTGCCGCCACCCTTTACCGTGCACTTGCAGATTTATACCGTAAGCTTTAACTTATAAGCTCTGTGCTTATTCTCAATTCCTTATTCAGATGTATTTATAAGCTCTGTGCTTATTCTCAATTCCTTATTCAGATGTATGTTTCTTGTGTTTATTTCAATGGAATGTAAATAGGGTACTCAATTGTGTACAGTACATACAAGGACTCAATTTGGATGAAGTCTTTTTTACTGATAATTGTGAAGAAATTATAGATGTGTACATTGGCATCCATTCTATTATAATTGTTTACTTGATATGTAATACTCCATTTGTTTGTGAAATTAGGCTTCTATAAGACTTAGGGGTGTTTTTTTGTGCTGGTGCTTATTGGTTTATTGCTGATAAGTAGTTTTTAACTTATAAATTGTTTATAAGCCAAATATTCTTTCGTGGAAATGAAATTACTTGAATGAAAGATAAGTCATTTGACAATATTCATAAATGGTGAGAGAAAATTTTGCAAATAATCTAGTTTTATTCTAATTATTAGGCACTCCTTCCATACCAATTTAAATGGCTTGTTGCAGTTTATGATATTTGATTGAAGTTATTTTCAAATAATTTCATATGAAAAATGTAGAATTAAAAAATAAAATTACATACGGAGTATTTAAAAACCACATCACAAGATCTTCAAAATTAGTTGTGACATGATCATATTATTTTATCAAATGACTAACGAAATAGGAAAAATAAACTGAGTGAATTTCATCTTGTGAATAGTAAAAAGACAATTTAATTTTAGATTGATGGAGAAATTTTTATTTCTTAACATATTTCTTAAATTTTGTAGAAGGCAACCAAAGAAGATTTTATGGGACGAGGGGATTTTTTTTGTCTCAACATTAGATTTCATTTTTTTTCAAAGAAATTCTTGTTTTGAAGTTAAAATTAAGCTACAACCACTTTCATCATAAATCAATAATGTCTGCCCATTTGTATTAAATTATAATGTGTCATTGTCTTGTAGCAACCATTTGTATGTTTTCACATTGAGTTTGATTTGTATAAGTGTTCACACTAATAAGCTCCTCTATTGTAAATCAAGGCTTAGGTTCTCTACAATTGACACCTAAACATTTATTGGAAGAAATGCTTAGGTTCCCTATAATCGATACATGACTTGTGGAGTGTTCTTGCATCGTGGTAAGCTCCGGTGTTCAAAGTTGCTCAACCCACATTCCGTCAACAAAAAAGTACGTTGACCCTTTGTCATTATCAAAACATATTGTTCATAGTAAATCCTGAGACTATATGTTCAAATGTTAAATTCGAAAGACACGTTGTCAATAAACATTGTCACCACCAAATTAAAATTTATACTACATTGTCGATAGACACAATCCAATGGTTGATTATCATGATAAATTGGAAAGTGTTATAAACCCACTGCAAAAATAGAGTGACCAATCTTTAAGGACCTAATTTAGGGAACATAACACAAACTTTCAGTACTTGGGAATCTATAATGGCCTTGGAAGTAGCTAGACAGCACCAAACATGGATCTATTTACAAGATTTAATCAATCTGTTTGAAACCTGTGTGTAGCATTCTCATCACCAACAATACTCTTCATCATCACCATCATCATCATCTTCTTCTTCTTGTTTTTCTTTTGAAATGTTCACCCAGAATAGTCTTGGTTCAGCTGAAACCATACCTCTCTGAAGGCCTTGATGATGATGTGATGGTGATGATCACAGTTCAATGTCAAGTAACAAGCCAAAAGCTCTTCCAGATCTTCTGGGCTTTTGATCCCCATCTTTGTGATCATCTCAGCCATTGAATCTTTGAAGTCTTCCTCTGGATCAAATGAACTCTTCACCATTGCAAATCTCTCAAAGCTTCCTGTTTTGTTATTTTTCCCTTTTCTCTCCACATTCTTCATCTTCCCCCTCTTGGTTTCCTCCAAAGATTTGATTTTGCACTCATTCCTTGGAGAATAATGGACTCCCAATTTAACCCTCTGTTTTCTTCTTCTTCTTCTTCTCTTCTTCTTCTGGGAATGTTCTTGATGAAACACATTATGAACTGAAGATTCAGTTTCCTCTGAAGAATCTCTTCTCTTCAGTTTTTTAAACTCTGGGTCCCTCTTGGATTCTTCTCTTCTTGGAGTTTTCCCATTAAAACTGGAATTCCAGTAATGATCAGGACAATCCCCTCTGCTGGAAAACCTTCTTTCTGGCATCAATGGAGTTGGGGAAATCGAATCTCGCTTCTTCTTCTTGAACTTAGAAAGCCAAGAAACTGGAAAGACATGGGTGATCAGAGATTGATGGGATGAAGAAGCTCTGTCATTTCTCCATTTCATCATTTCACAATCTCGCAGGGAATTTCGAAAGGTTTCTTTGGAATTCTTCTTTTTTTCCTGGTTTTGTTTTTGGGTGAAAAAGTGAAAGGATGGTGGGCCGGTTTTTTTGGGGTTAATGTGATGGTGGGTTCATATTAGTGTGGGGCCGTGGGGGGAGACTGCTGAGTTTAAAAAACACTCTTTTAATTTGTTTTTACTTCACTTTTGTACTGTAAAAATGTTTTCTTGTCCACCACTCATCAAAATTCAAAATGTACTTTTTTTTACCTATGTATCAAATACTGTCCTTCGTTCTTAAATATTTGTTCGATTTTAAATTTTTATAGTTAGAATTGAAAAACTTTGACAACTAATTAAATATTATTAATTATATGTATTACATATTGATACAAAAATAATTTTATCAGGTTTAAATAAAAAATATTTTCAAAATATTATTTTGTTTGATTAATAAACCCCGGTTCCTCAAAACTTGTCCTACATTATTTTTTTTACAAGTTTAAACCTTTAAGGTTAGTGTATTTTCTAGCCCCCTTACTTTTTAGAATGTGTACTGGGTGTGGCTAGTAGATTAACAATGAATAGATATGATGTGATAAGTATGCTAATAATTAAATAAGTAAATAATTTATTTTAATTGATGGAAAAAATATTTATTTGGAAAAGTAAAAAAGGATAGAGGAACCCTCGGGGAAAATATTAATTGATGGAAAAAGTATTTATTTGCTACAAATTCACTTCTTTTATCCATCTAAAAATAAATTTTACGGAGTACTTTTCTTTCTTTACATTAAGAAAAAGCAAATGCTGTTTTTAACTTTCCTCTTCTCCAAACAAATTAAACTTTAACCGGGTATAACGTGGTATATTTTTATTTTTATAATTTTTCTTAAAATTTGAGAATTTAATTTGGAGATGGAGGGCTTATGCGTGAATAAAAAGTTTATTTGATTAAAATATTGATCTCAGTGATTGTTCGGTCAGGTCAGAGGGACCCTCGGGGATGGGGCTCATCATTTTTTTTAATTTAGGAATTAAATTCCAACCCCAGGGTCCCGACTCCCGAGTAGCGGCACAAGCAGTATATTGATAGATGATAAACTAATCAACCATGGGGTACACTAAAAAGTAAAATGCATCGATATTTGAATGTTTGACACTGGCACAAAATGTTAGTTAATTTACTACTATAGTTTTTATGAAAGTGTACGTTTATTTCGAAAGAAATGCCCGCCATAAATCATGTGATCAATTGCCCACTTTTCCCCCCACTGTCCCAGCGGTTATTTACCTTCTGCTTTCATTAAAAGATTGATTCCTCAGTCTCAAATGCGTTAGTTTTGTTTCATCTAAATATTGATACATTACCATAACTCTCAATTCTCAATTCTCAATTCTCAATGATACGAAGTACGAAGTATTTATTTTTGGGTGTATAGTCTTGTTTTATTTGTTGTTAGAAGTATTAGAATATTAGATTTTGTTGGTTACTTTTTTTTGTAACTAATATGTGTTTGGTTGGGAGAAAATATTTTCTTACGAACCACAATATTTTTCAAATGAAAATAATTTTCAAGAAAAATTATTTTCTAATCATATTTTTCGTTGTTGGGTAAAGTTTGAAATTTGATGTTAGAATATAAATAACTCTTTCTGTCCCGTAACCACAAGCTTGATCTTTTGGCTGTGGCCCCGGAAGAGTTATTTATATTCTAACATACAACCACAAGCTTGAGCTTTTGGTTGAATTGGTTCATTGACATGGTAACAGAGCCTTGTGACTAAAAGGTCACAAGTTCGAAACTCAGCGCCACCCAGTTTTAAGAAAATTAAAGTTTCACGTGCAACGCTCGAAAAAGACTACACCTGCACGTGAGGGGGCGTGTTATAATATGAATAACTCTTTCTGGGCCACAACCACAAGCTTGAGTTTTTGGTTGAATTGGTTCATTGACAATTGAAATAATAGTATTGCTCAATGAATTATGAAGTACATGATAGAGTATATATAGGAGAGACTCCTAACACAACTAGAAATAGAGAATGGTAACTAACTAAAATACAACATCTACCATAAATAGGAATAAGGAGCGAACTAATAATCAAACACTACCATAACCTATACTACTAGAAGTGATATTAGTATTATTGTCTAACAACCCCCCTCAAACTGAACTCTAGTTGAAGCAAGAGGAAGCTTGGACACTAGTTGGAAACTAGAAACTTTGAGAAGAGAGAAGTCTGACGTGCGCCGGTAGCTGCTGACATCGTTGGAGAAGGGAGAAGTTTGACGTGCAGCTGCAGACATCGTTGAAGAAGAGAGAAATCGACGTGCGCTGGTAGTTGCTGACGTCGAAGAAGAAGAAAGAAGATTGACATGCGCTGGTAGCTATTGACGTCGAAGAAGAAGAGAGAAGGTTGACATGCGCTTGTAGTTACTGACGTCGAAGAAGAATAGAGAAGACTACTGGAGGTGCTTGTTTGACTGAAGAAAAAAGGAGAATGAAGAAAAAAGGATGCAATGGACAGCGTACCTCTACAACTCACCCTTTCAAAAAGGAAATAGGGCATTGCCTGGATCCAAGAAAAAGAGAAAGAATGTTAAGGATCTTCAGTCAAACAGACACCACCAATAACCTTCTTTGTTCTTATTCGACGTCAGCAGCTAAAAGCGCACGTCAACCCTTTCTCTCCTCTTCAAAGACGCCAGCAACTATTAGTGTGTCCAAGCTTCCTCTTGCTTCAGCCAGAGTTCAGCTTGAGGGGGATGTTAGACAATAATAACAATATTACTTCTGGTAGTATATATTAGTTATGGTAGTGTTTCTAAACATCCCCTTGTAGTATTTTAGTGGACTTTGTCGCACGTCAAACAACATTAGTATTATTGTTTAACAGAAGATTTTTTTAAAAAAATTAGTTTCTATTGTTAATATTTAAAAATTAATAATAAATAAGATATTTTGAGATAATTTAATACTACGTAATATTTTAGTAATAAAGGGGTGATATAGGGAGATGGGTAGCGGGTGGGAGGGGTTCATAGGCGAGTGGCAAGTGATGAGGGACGTTGTGTGGGGATAAGGGAATGAGGGTGGGTGCTGAGGGGGTGAGGGTGAACCGGGCGAGGTGGGTATGAATGGGGGGGAGTAGGAGTGGGGGCACGTTGGATGAGGGTGGTAGTATATGTCGTGTCAAGGTAGGGAGTGGTGGACGTGGGAGAAGAGGTTGCGACGCGGGCAGTAGGGGGTAAGATGGGGTGGAGGGAAAGGGGTATGAGGGTGGACGAGGTGGGGGGGGGGGGGG
>OOIL02002240.1:1365058-1376709 GCA_900332095.2 Cuscuta campestris
GTGGCATGCATGGAGGACGAGGCGAAGAGAATGAGAATTTTCTTTCAACAGTAAATAGAAATTATTTTTCACTAATTGGGAGAAAATATTTTTTCTAGAAGATATTTTGCTTCTACCAATGTTACTACACTCAGAAAAGTAGAATTAAAATTTTTCTCAATATATGTATGTATTATACTCAACCTTCCGAAATCATTGTTGTGAATGAACTCTTGATAGCAGGTTAACGTTTTAGATTTCTTTCTTCGACTCCCAAAAGCCTTAGCCACCCTACTTCATTCATCTCTTACTCCTTCATTTCCTATCCATCTTTTATCTTTCATTTTTATTTAATAAAAGACCATTTGATTGTGCTTAGAGATTAGATTGTGAGCAATTAGTTTTGAGTGAAAATACGATTGAATGAGAGTAATCTTGTGAGCTCGTGTATTTTATTTTGAATTTTCATTTCATAAAGAATCGTTTGCGAAGCTTTCTTGAGTTGTTATGGTTTGAAGCCTATGCATATGCTTGGTTCGTTCATGTGACATAGGTTTATATGAGTGCGCATTTGTCCCAATTTGATGACTTTAGTTCTTGATTGCTTAGGATAAACATTGATTTAGTGTAGAAAGTTGATAAGTCCGTTATTTGTACATATTTAATTCTTTTTTGATAGAGTTAACAATTTGGTTTGAATATTATTAAAGTTTTTTAAGCCCATATTTCTTTACCAATGTAAGTTGAATTAATTTGTTATGATTGATTGATTTTTGGATCCAATTACTAGTAAGGGTGAGCGTGGTACGGTTTAGTATAATATTTGGTTCGTACTGATACCGTACCAAATATTCTAGTTCGGTATGTGACTTTACATCGTACCGATCTTGATCCCAAAATATCGCTTTAGTATGGTTCGGTTTTGATAAATACTGGGATGATTATATATACATAACTAGTTTACCCTTTGAAATATACAAAATTTTGTATTTTTGAATTGAACACCAATTAAAAGAAGAAGAAAGAAATAGAAACAAAAAATTAGAACTCGTCACAAGGCCAAAGAGCCATCTCAAGTCCCTAAAGAATTCAATCAACAAATGTTGTCAAGAAAAAAGAACTGAATTTTAGTATTTTTGAATTTAATATTATCAATTAAAAGAAGAAGAAAAAATAGGGAAAAAAAGTTAGAACCGTCAGAAAGCCAAGGAGCCATCCCAACTTCGTAAAAAGTTAAGAACGACCATCCGCTACTCGATCCACAGTCTGGGACCAAACTCGATCATATCCCAAAATATCACTTCGGTATGGTTCAGTTTTGATAAATATTGGGATGATTATATATATAACTAGTTTATGCTTTGAAGTGTATCAAACTTACTGTTTTTTAATTCAAAACCAATTAAAAAAGAAGAAAAAAATAGAAACAAAAAGTTAGAACCGTCGGAAGGCCAAGGAGCCATCCCAACCCCGTAAAGACTTGAGAACGATCATCGACTACTCGATTCCAAAGTATTGCTTCGGTATGGTTCGGTTTCGATAAATATTGCCAATATTTATACAATACAATAAATGCTTATGAAAGTTAGCTTATATTTAACAAACTAAAGAGAACGAGTGATAAAAAAGTATTATTTCAAATATTTGTTAATATTCTTAAACTCATCTATAAAAATAAAAAACTCTTATTAAAGTGCAACTTAAACATAATGAAATTAAACTAAATTGTCTATATAAATTTTTTATTTAATGAAGAAATATAAAAAAAATATTATTTTTATAATATATTAGTATATATGTTTGGTTCGGGAATTTGGGTATTGGTATGATTATATATATAACTAGTTGCCCTTTGAAATGTATCAAAGTTACTGTTTTTTAATTTAACACCAATTAAAAAAGAAGAAAAAAATAGAAACAAAAAGTTAAGACCCATCAGAAGGCCAAGGAGCCATCTCAACCCCGTAATGAGTTAAGAACAATCATCTCATGCTCATCTCGGAGGCTACTAATCACGCTGCTCATCTCGGGGTATAAGAATATTAACAAATATTTGAAATAATAATTTGTTATCACTCGTTCTCTTTAGTTTGTAAAATATAAACTAACTTTAATAAGCATTTATTGTATTCTATTTTTTCATTTTTAAATTTTTTATGTCTCTTTGGTTATATGTACTTTCAATTTTTCAAAAATAAAAGGTTTTGTTACATTTTATGATGTAAACTAGGTACATATATATTCATCCTGATTCGTACCGAAACCCGATTCTTCGGGATCGGGATTGGTACAGCGTAAAATCCCATACCAAACCGAAATATTTGGTACGGTATCAGAACGAGCTAAATACCGTACCATACCGTACCACGCTCACCCCTAAATATTGGGATGATTATATATATAACTAGTTACCCTTTGAAATGTATCAAAGTTACTGTTTTTTAATTTAACACCAATTTAAAAAAGAAGAAAAAAATAGAAACAAAAAATTAGGACCTGTCAGAAGGCCAAGGAGCCACATATTCTAGAGCTTTTAAATCACAAACATTGTTTGTGATTTTACTATCTACTAAGGATGAGGATGGTTCGGTATTTTGTTCGTACCAATACGGTACTAAATATTTCAATTCGGTATGAGATTTTTACATCGTACCGATCTCGAAGTATCAATTCGGTATGGTTCAGTTTTTGTTTCGGTAAATAGTGGAATGATTATATATTTATATAAATAAACAATTATTTGCAATTCATCTACACTTGAACCAACTTTTCAAAAATCAATTTATTTCTTAATAAAGAAATATAAAAATATTGTTATTTTTATAACATATTTGTATCTATGTTCGGTTCGAGATTTTTAGATATGGGAAATTACCTCGTACCAATCCTAAATACCGGACCAACCATTCGGTTTGGTACGGAGCAATTCTTTTTCGATATTTTATCGGTTTGGTATTTTTCGGTTTGGTAATCTCGAGTTTTTCAGAAAATTTCGGGATCGGTGTACCTCAAAAAGTATACCTACTTTGTACCCCAAAGGCATGCACTAACATTTTGTGTTAATGTAATGCTAGTGATGATTTACCTTGACACAACATGTAAGTACATTTTTTTTTGTTTGAACTAGCATTTTGTACGAGTGTGAAATTTTAAAATGCTGATGCATCTCTTTGGAGTTTAACTTAGGGTACATTTCTTGGTGTACTATCATGGTTGATTAGAGCATCTACATTATTCTCATTTAATCGATGTTTAATAATATCAATGAATACACAAACACAAGTATATTTAATCTATTGTAACTGGCTAACTGATCAAATAGATGATGAGAGAAGATAATTCATTTAAACATTAAAACACTATCCATGTACACTTATGGCTCCACGCCTCCACCTACTAAATAATTTTTATTTATCAATTATATTATAGTAAAGAGTTTTTTTTTGAATGCTATTGACTCTATTACAAGGTAGTATCTGTTCATACTATTCTCAAGCTAATGACGCACAAAGAGCCAATGCTGCTGCCTTCGCTGGGGCTCGAACCTGGGTGAACTTCCCCATGAATCCTGGGTGCCTTCACTAAATTTTTTTATTTATCAATTATTTTTTATTATTTAATTATTAATTTTTTTTGTATCTTTGAAAGAAAAGTTTCATTTAGAAATTTTAGTGTTATATTATTTATATTAAATTTATGTAATTTTCTTCTCTAATTTGATTCTTCAAAATATAAATTATAGATATTTAGTTTAATATTTTTTGTAATTTTATTTCATAAATTATGTTATGAAAAGAATTAATATCATTTTATAATACCCTAGAGAGTATGAAATATTTCAAATATATTTCCTATACTTATTTAAAATATTGAATTTATAGTATTTAATTTGAAAATATTTAAATATTTTGCTTCATAAGAATATTTAATATTTAATACTATTTCAAAATATGAAAATATTTTGTTTAATGAAAATATTGTTATAATTAAAAATTTTTAATCGTCTTCTCTTATTTAATTCTTCTAAATATAGATTTCTTGAATTTAATATTTTTTTAATTTTTATTCATCTATTATGATATAATTAAAAATTAATATTTTTTTATAATATAATACAGAGTATGATATGCACATATACAGTGCCACATTATCAAAGTGTAAATTCCCATTTCAAGAATCAAAACATAAAATTTTTATTTTAATAGTTTATTCTATATTTTAATCTTATTCAATGATTTCCATTTAATTAAGGGGGGTGTATTCAATCCTGATTTTTAAAGATTCTGATAGATTATTTTGAATCCATGGATTCTGTAAAGTCAATTGATTATTTAAAATCTATGCAGAGTTAGATAGATTTTAATGTATTTTGTTAGAAGGATTTTGTAAGATTGTGATAGATTGTGTATTATCAATGGATTTTTTATATATACATTTGAGTTATTTTTAAAATATATACATTATACTAACATTAATTATTACTTATGATATTGACCAAAAATTCTAAAAATAACATTATAAAATAAAAATAAATTATTTTTAAAACATTATTATTATTATAACAACAAGAATTTAAAATAAATATTTTTAAGGTTATTTTAGGTTTTCCAGTTTTTTTCCAGTTCCTTCCAGTTTTTTCCAGTTTCTTCCAGTTCCTTCCAGTTTTTTCCAGTTCCTTCCAGTCCTTCCAGTTTCTTCCAGTTTTTTCCAGTTTCTTCCAGTTTCTTCCAGTTCCTTCCAGTTTTTTTTAGTTTCTTCCAACATCCAGCTCTTTTTTTACAATCCTAAAGAACATGCCCTTATTGCTCATTTTAATTTCATTTTTACCTACTCTGTTTAAGCTCAGTAGATTCACATTGTAGGGAGCTCCCCCATTTCCAATTCCACACTTTAGTTTAAGCTTTTCTTCTTCTTCTTTTTCTTCTTCTTTAATTTATCGTTTTATTTTAGGAGCTCCAAACTTTATATTTAACCCTTTAATATTCATTTACTTGCTTCTTAGTTAGTGTATAGTCTCTTCATCTCATTCATGCCTTTACTATATTTTGTAATCTCTTATCTTCATGCGTCTCCTAAATTCAACATAAGTTAATGATGGATTGTTGATATGTCTATTGACATTAAACTATTGTGAAATTTGAGAAATTAGCTTAGGGATATTTGTAGAAATTGTTCTTATTATTGATTTCATGTTGTTGTTGGCAGCAATGACACTCTTGTATTTTAGTGTGGTTCTTCCTCACTAAGGAATCGAGATTAAGACCCCTGGTCGTGTCGAGTCATGCGTCTCTACTCACAAATCCTATCACAAAAGTGGCTTGCAGAGCTTGTTTGATTTGTTTGTAGTTCTTTTCATACGAGCACGGGGAAAGCGCGTTCTTTTCTCGAGAATTCTTTTTCAATTTCTATGGAAATGAAATCAGGGTGTTTGGTTGCTTCTTAGTTGGTCTATCTATATCCTCTAGTTTATTGTCATTTGCACTATTAGCATAAAATCTTTAACCTAGATACACTTTCATTTGTCTCTTGCATTAATCTAGTTCATTTCATAGACATACTATTCATCTTTTCTGTCTCTAGGTCTTGATTCACATATTACAATTTGATATTAGAGTTAAGCGCAACATCGGATGAAGTTACTCGCTGATCGTAAACGTCGCGAGGTGATGTTTACAATCGGCGACTTCACTCTATTGAAGTTGCAACCTTATCGGCAACATTTCATGGTTTGTCGAGCGTCAAAGAAATTACTCTTGCAGTTCTATGGCCCTTTCGAAGTTCTTAAGTGCATCGGGTCGGTGGCGTATCATTTAAAATTGCCTGAGACATCTCGCATCCATTTGGTTTTTCATGTCTCTCTTATACAACCATTTAAGGGTTTCACTTCCCCAATTCAAACCTTGCCACTACCTCTTGACCTCGTCGATGGCGGACTTGCATCTATTCCTATTCATGTTCATGCAGTCTGTTGTGTGTTACAAATGGATCCTCAGAGGAGCAATTTTTAGTGCATTGGAGCGATGAGTCATTGGGTGACGCTACTTGGGAACCAACCAACTCTATCCAGACACATTTTTCGGATTTACACCTTGAGGACAAGGTGAGTTCCGAAGAGTGGGAGAGTGTTATGGATTGGACGACTCAAGTGGAGCTAGACCTCTGGTGAAGCAATACGTAGAGGCGTGCACTGCCTTGGCTATGGGAGTTTGATATGCATTAATTTTATTTTATTTATTTTCAATGTAATATAGTTTTTCATAGGTGAGTAACCGATTTTAATCGGGAGATGTTAATCGGGAATGAAATTCACTTCTCACATTACATAAGGGTAGCCGATTTTAATCGGGAGATGTTATCCTTAAAAGAGCGATTGAGTTCTCGTGGGTTAACACTCACAGAAGATGCTATGATTCAAAAGACTCTTTCCACCCTTCCAAAATCAGCCATCATGCAAGCATGGAAATATTGGCATGAGTATGAAACTAAAAGGTTCACAAAGTATGAAGAGCTTATCAATCTAATGCTCATGGATGAGCGATACCCAGTGGATCATGGTGTGAGTCATGAGAACTAAGCACCCATTAGTCACGAGTGGATGATGTGTTTTTTATTTCTACCCTTCCTAGTGAACATTATTTTTGTGGCATTTTTCCTTGGCTAATGCATACTCCGTATGTTTTGTTTTAATTGATCTACATACGTATGACCTTATATATTTTTTACAACTACTTTCCATACCTAGTTTGTTTCAAAGGACTATGTGATGCACTTTAATTGTCATTGGCCTAATATAAACCTCAATGTTATTCAACATTAAGAATGACACTAGAATGACCAAAAGAATGTTTTGTGACTCATTCTACTCATTGAAACACTTTAATTCATATTGATTGTTTATTTGATTTATTGATAATCTCAAGTACTAGAATGAAAAAAATAAGAGGATTCAATGAATTATGGATTATATGACTCGTTAGATTTATTCTTTATCATTCATATGTGATTATGAGATTATAATCTGCAAGGCCATTGCATATATGAAAAGACATATTTTTCCACAGTATCTATACGCACCTAGAGACATTTGACGCCTATTAGCGTATAGACTGTATGTATGTCAGTTGTTGTCATTCCACATAAAATTAACTGTGAGAATCTCATTCTTACACAAAAAAAAAATGTGTTAATGTAGACTTACGTATATACAATGTGGATCATCTAAGCGTAGAGGTCAAATTAACGCACTAGTCATATGTTAATTGTCCACATAATATTGCACTTGCAAAAGTTCTAAAATCATTTTGAGGACTCACCACCCCATCAAGTATATATAATACTTGTCAAAACTAGAAAAGCCCATAACAAAGTATATGATTGTTATTGCACTTTTATTGGGATCAAAGTATGTATCTCATACCTATTTGAAACAATGGTATCATTTTCAATCACATTTAAAAGAACTTAGATGGGGATTATGATATTTATTAAGCACACTAACATGTATATAACATCATGGGATAAAATAACTTTTGCATGCAACTATACTCATATGTGTTTGACCCAATACTATTACACCAATTTATGCATACCAGTTGGTAACTAGACATTAGCCTGAGATTTTACTTTATGCATATTTGGTTGTGAAGTATATGTGCCTACTGTGTTCGCCACAACACACAATAATGGGTCTCTAACACAATGGTAATCATATTGGACATGGATCTCCAACTATGATCAGCCATTATCCAACCTTGGCAGATACCATTACACTAGTGATTTATCACTTTATTGAGACAGTCTTCCTGTCGTTAGGGGGAGATAAGAGAAAAGATTCTCTAAGGGAACGACAAGAAGTTTTGTAACATGACCCTGCTTTGTCTCAATATTGATCCCCAAAACATCACAATATGATGGTGAGTTAAAAGACTCATCGATATAACATTATTAAAGTGACTAGATCTTATAAACTGTTGTAACTATGTCTGCATGGTTTAAAACCCTAGTATGGGATACAATGCTAAAGGAAGAAGCATTGCAACCGTACAAAGTGGGAGTACGGTTGAGGTCGTGACTCTCTAAAGGAATAGGGGGAGGTCACTTGGTTCGATTAACTATCCACTTTAAAGTGTAGAGTGTGATGAAGGCACAACCTAGTACATTTGTCATCTATCTCATTAAATTTTTCCTGATTTATGTCCAAGAATCACTACCGGAGGACGCTCCAAAGTGTAGCTAGATTCCAGGGAAATTTCAACCTAAATGGTTATGAGAATGTGTATGTACTCATGTAAAGAGCTTGCACTTATATTGACAATATATATCCTTATATCGTGGCTCAAGTAATTACATAGCACGATGATATCGAACCTAGCTCTATTGTAGTATAATAACAAAGAGCATTGACCTAAATGAATATATGTAATCCAGGTAGAACTTGATTCTTTGACAAAGAGACAGGTATTTGGTGCGGTAAGTGCTAACCGATCAAGTGTAAAGCCTGTAGGACATAAATTAGTCTTTGTCATAAAGCGTATTGAGGAACTGTAAGGTCTATAGAATTTCTCACAAGCACCCTGGATTTATCCAAAAGGGAGACATACACTCCTATATTGAACATTATACTGTTCTACTACTTAATCATCTAAAGTATAAGAGATGCAAATAACAAATGTGGGTTATAAATATCTCAATTAGGGTCTTGATTGAGACATATATTTGAAACTTGAAAGTAGTTGATGTACTTTCATAACCCATGTCAATTCACTTGACAGTTGAGTACGTTCTCATTGAGAATGAAACATTCACTTCCGAGATTGAAATAGACTAGATTAAAAGGGTATATCCATATGAAGAGACAACTTGTCTGAAAAGGGATATAAAGAAGACAAGTTCAAGATTTACAACTATCATTATGGTACTCTAAATGAAATATGAGCAAACGTTGAATAGTTGAAATCTGTATATGAGATGATAGATCTTGAGAAACTTTATAAGTATAGAGTTGGTGGAACATTAAATCACCAGGTTGCATATACTCAAATATTCTCACGCAAATGATGTGGTTAATGCAACCTATTAGCACTCTCATGATCAATTTGAACTATGGATACAAGAAATGATCCATTCAATCAAATGAACATATTGGAGAATTATCGAGATAAGAAATTCCCAATACGAGTGCAAAAGTGCATTACTGCACTTGAACCAATATTGTATTCTCATTGAACTTGTTGCCTATAACTATACTGGGACAATTATGATGCATAGTCATCCAATCATTATCAAAATACATTTTGATGTTTGTGTTGGAATTGTTGGCATGGATATTATTTATTTCTAAGTTAAACTTAGTGATTGATGATAATATTGTTCCTAATGAAAATATGTATGTGTAAACCTTAAACATAAAGTAACTTGTTTGACGGTTTTACTAAGGTTAAAGACACATTAATCCTCATAAACAAAGACCTCAAATTAGTAATGCATATTCTATGGGATACATTATGGTATCACGATTGTGACGTCTTATGAGTGTCATTGGTATAAGAACATATCAGTGCAATGTATATAACACTTTAGGAAGAGTTCTAATTATCATCGACCATATCGGTGCATTGTACTCTTTTTCCTATGACCAAGTTTTATTTTTCCCATTGGGTTTTGTTACTTGGCAAGGTTTTAATGAGGCAATAAGAATGCATCGCTCCTTGATTTTATTTGGCACACAAGACAATATTGTTTTGAGAAAATTTATTTAGCGTCATCATCAGAGGTAACTTGATGCTTGAATTCAAAAGCAATATAATAGTGCATATGTGTGACCCTATTGATTGATGTAATAATCAGGGACAGGTGTAGACTCCAGGGGGAGTCAAGCACCCATATTATAATACTCTTTTATGCCAAGATTTATTTTCCCATCGGGTGGGTGTTGCTTGGCAAACAGAAGTTAACATTCATCCAGTGGAGGAATTCTTCCATATTCTACAAAAGTTGTACTCTTTCCGTTCACTCAAGGTTATTTTTCCAGAGAGGTTTTCTTACTTGAAGATGCGTTATGAGGCAACAAGACATCTACCTTTCTATCTACAACTCAGCACAAGGGGGAGTGTTAAAGGGAACTGCAAATTGTGTGCTATCGTGTAGATATAATATGTATTACGGATTGTACTTTGTAGTTTATGTATTGTGGGCCCATTGGGCTTTAACTGTAAACCCTAATCCCGCCTCATATATAGAGACGTTGGGCAATGAAAAAGTGAGTGAAGTGAGTCTTCCTTCAACAGTAATATAGTTTTTCATAGGTGAGTAACTTATAAGTTCTTTCGAAGGTTGAACCGTCAGAATAGAAAACCTAGTTTCATGGGCCTCTCTATTATAATAAATAAGGATTAAAACTTATTGTTCCCAATAATAGAAAGACACAACTCAAACCATGATATCCCTTCTCGTCTCCCTTCTCATTCGGCCAACACGCTAGCGTGAAATACTGCTTTAGTCGACTAAATCGGTAGGATTTAGTTTGATAAAAAAAGTTTTATCCAACTAAGTCAGTGACAAGAAAGAACACAAGGCACACACTATTTATTCGAATAAAAGCAATTTTTTTCGAATAAATGACCCAGAAAACTCCAAAAATGATATGACCATTTTGAAACCACCTCAAAACATTTAGAGAGGATCTGGAAAACATTTTGAGATTAGGAGAAATAACTACTCCGTATATGTCATACTCTTTAACAAACTTTATAAGACCTAAAAGACTACCCAACCACGGTAATAAAGTCTTTGGTCTCGATCCTTCCACCGATGCTCAAGTCCCTTCTTCACGGACGGATATGAATTTCTTGTAGCTTTGATCTTATCCTTGATTCACAATATGATGGTGATCTTTTTGTCACCTTTTTGTCATTATCAAAATCTAAAATACAATAGGCAAAGGACACTGCAAATATATACTCCCTCCGTCCACAAATGAACTTCCTAGTTGTGAGTTACGATATTTGATTGAAGTTATTTTCAAGTCATTTTATATGAAAAATTGTGTAAAATTTAAAAATAAAAATTACATATTAAAATACTATATCAAAAGATCTACAAAACAAGAGGTGACATGACTATATTATTTTATCAAATGGGTGACGAAAATAGGCCAACAAAATAAATAAAGTTTGACCATGTGAAAAAGTGAACAAGAAATTTATTTATGGACGGAGGGAGTATATTCATGATAGCACATTGTCCAATACTTTTAATTTCAAACATGTTAAATTTTGCATTTAATTAATGTAGTATTTCATAATTTTAATGTTGCATTCACTTATTTTAAAGTTTTTGATTGTTACATTTTTTATCTTTTTAATATTATTCATCTATTTTTATTAATAAATAAATATTTGTATTAAATTTATATAAGTTTTGAGAAATGCAAAACAAATGGAGAGGCGGAGCAATAACATTGCAGATATTTAGAACGAGCATGAAAATTAGTGGAATACTGACGTAACAGGCAATAGAGCAAGGCGCGATTCCCTCTCATTGTAAAAGCTCTAACCCTTTTTATTTGTTAATAACATTTCTGAATGAAAGTAGAGAACTTTAATTAAGTAGTGAGGTGAGGACTCCAGGTATTTCCTTGGTGCGAATGTGTTCAATGTGTGATAGCCTCTTGC